>JASDQU011314811.1:9118-20444 GCA_032191745.1 Picea mariana | reverse complement strand
CCCATGTTTGATATTTGTGGTAAACATTGAATATCATGTTAGTTGTCTGTAGCGATCAATCCCAGATTCTCTTGTACAATGTTGCACATTTGTACTATTCCATACAAGTTGCTAGTCATATTGGAGCACAAATAACCAGATAAGAATAATATTTATGAGGAACTGTATGCAAGCATAAATATTTGGAACTTGAGATATTAGAATAAAAGTGTGCCCTCGTAATGGAACACAAATAACCTATAATATTAGTAGGAATTTTATCAGGATTTTTATGGAAGCATAACCATTTGGACCTTGAGATATGACTATGAATTGAAGTGGTTTTAGTGGAAAAATGAAAGGCCAAGGGAACCAACATCCATTGGGTTCCATAGGGCTTTCTATTACATTGAAATGATGGAAAGGTGGCATAACAAAGGCACTTCTGAGTTGCCTAATATGTGGCTAGGAGAATGATGGTGTAACACATTTTTTGTACTCACTGCATGTATTTGATGTAGGGTATTGGCATTCACTCTTGTGTTTTGATTTGTTGACCTATGTCCAACGATCCATACTCTATCCCTCCTTTCATTGACCTATTTCCCCATGCACTCTAACCCTTTCTCACTCATTTTGACCCTTTGGTAACTAAGTACTTATGTATTGGTGATTTTCTATTGAGCTTGCCATGCAAGCATCTTGTAGCTATATCTTGAGCTGATATTAAAGCTCCTTTACCCTATGTGGAAGCCACCATTGCTACCCTGCTCTACTCTTATGAAATTGTTTGAGGGGGAATTGGCAAGGTTTGTAAGCTCAATTTTTTTTTGCACTTGACACTAGTACTAGTAACTCTTTGGGTTGTTACTTGTTGGCTTGACAGTGTATTCAAATCTTTGCTTGGATGAGTATGAATTTTGTAGTTAGTTTTTCCCTACTGTCTTCATTGTTGCTGTCAACCTCACCCATGTCACTTCACCTATGGCTCTGATTGTTTTCATTCACAGATAAATGGATATGGTTCTTCCATAGATTTGTTATTTTTGTTAAAGTTGCACTTAACCTTGTTTTGTTCACTTTGAGTACTGGGCTATGATTCAAAGTTTGATTCATGGCTTGATCACTTCACCTGTAACTCTAATTCCCATGCTTTTCACGAATAAATGGGCAAAGCCTTTCACCCAACTTTGTTATCCTTGTTAAGTTGCACATATATAGTTCCTTGGTTTTGTTTGTGTAGATTTCAGTATGACCTAAGTTTCATGGTGATATATTTGGCTCGATATTAGCATATTCATTCATCGACAAACTCCATACCCCTCTCGAAGTCTTACTTTTGTCCTCTGGAAGATAAATAACCCATGCACAACTCTCACATGTGCCCCAATTTCAAAAGCTATTTGACCTTGCCATTGCACCGGGAGCTCGAACTTTGCACCTGTTTCGATGGATGATAGTTGAAGTTCTACCTCGTTGCTTGAAAATGTTCCTATTCTTGCCTTGAATTGGTTACCCCCACCATTTTTTAAATGGCCCGACTCTCGTATTGGTTTTGGGCATGATTTTCTGGCCACAATCCTTGTCATTGCAGTGTTGTTGTGACCCGGGCATTTCATTGTTCCTTGCCTCCCTTTTGCACCAGAAATCATACCTATGACATATCACCTTTACCTACTATTGTTTTCACCATTACTCTGATTCTAATAACCTTGTTTGTTTGGGCATGAGCATGGCAACTTGTCTACAACCTCCCAAACTTACAAGGCTTTACTCTAACAATATCCATTTCATTACATTGGTCTTAACATATTATATGTAGCCTATATGGGTTATGATGGGTCTATTTTGGCATTTCCAACCTCCATTTTTACTTTTTGTATGCTGGAATAGCTACATCTTCATGATTATTCTTCCATGCTAGGTGTTCATTGGATATCTCATATTGTTATGGGAATTAGATTCCATCTTGTCGTTTCCAAAAGATTAAAAGGAATTTGGCCCATCCTTGATATATTATACAGTTTCTAATTAAATATGTAAGGGCCCTTGGTATGCTTCAAGACCTAATGGCTATTCTATCTCATGTGTTCTAATTGCTTATTAGCTATAATGAAGGTAACCCTGTGTACATGGTTATCCACGATACTTTAAATTTTAAATTTCAAATGATATTTTTTTCATGCTCAACTTGTTACATGTTTATTGCTACTAATGAATACTAATATGGCATCTCCAACGTTTCATCCTACAGTCCGTTGGCAAATGCAATAAGTTTCCATCCCTCATGCATGACAACATGCCCATACCCTCTCCTTTACTCATTTTGAAACTAGTTGTAAATGGATCATGAGTCATGAACATTAGATAGATACATTGTTTAACTTTGAGCATAGTTAACTTAATGTGTGGCTTATTGGAGTATGGTGGGATTGTGAAGTTGATTTATGGATTGCATTTGCACATTTTATTGGGTGGCTAGATTAGTTTCTAGTGTCAAGGGTCCCATGGTCCTAGGAAGGGATGCCATCATGGCTGGTAATGTGTGGAGGGGTGGAAGGATGAATAGGGTTAGATTCTCCATCCACTTTGATGTTGATTTAGATGAGTTTGACGAGTTATCCCAAACTAGCCATGACCTATATATAGGAGTAATTAGAATGCACAACGTCCTTTTCTACCATTTCCACCTAGTTTGCAACTTCATCTTAGCATTTTTGAGATCAATCTCGTTGGTCCTACTACTAATGATGTCGTTTCTAAAAGATTAAAATGAATTTAGCCCATCCTTGATATATTATACAGTTTCTAATTAAATATGTAAGGGCCCTTGGTATGCTTCAAGACCTAATGGCTATTCTATCTCATGTGTTCTAATTCCTTATTAGCTCTAATGAAGGTAACCTTGTGTACATGGTTATCCACGATACTTTAAAACTCAAATGATATGATTTTCATGCTCAACTTGTTACATGTTTATTGCTACTAATGAATACTAATATGGCATCTCCAACATTTCATCCTACGGTCCATTGGCAAATGCAATAAGTTTCCATCCCTCATGCATGACAACATGCCCTTACCCTCTCCTTTACTCATTTTGAAACTAGTTGTAAATGGATCATGAGTCATAAACATTAGATAGATACATTGTTTAACTTTGAGCATAGTTAACTTAATATGTGGTTTATTGGAGTATGATGGGATTGTGAAGTTGATTTATGGATTGCATTTGCACATTTTATTGGGTGGCTAGATGAGTTTCTAGTGTCAAGGGTCCCATGGTCCTAGGAAGGGATGCCAACAGGGCTGGTAATGTGTGGAGGGGTGGAAGGATGAATAGGGTTAGATTCTCCATCCACTTTGATGTTGATTTAGATGAGTTTGACGAGTTATCCCAAACTAGCCATGACCTATATATAGGAGATAATTAGAATGCACAACGTCCTTTTCTACCATTTCCACCTAGCTTGCAACTTCATCTTAGCATTTTTGAGATCAATCTCGTTGGTCCTACTACTAAAGATGTCGTTTCCAAAAGATTAAAGGGAATTTGGCCCATCCTTGATATATTATACAGTTTCTAATTAAATATGTAAGGGCCCTTGGTATGCTTCAAGACCTAATGGCTATTCTATCTCATGTGTTCTAATTGCTTATTAGCTCTAATGAAGGTAACCATGTGTACATGGTTATCCACGATACTTTAAGATTCGAATGATATGATTTTCATGCTCAACTTGTTACATGTTTATTGCTACTAATTAATACTAATATGGCATCTCCAACATTTCATCCTACAATCCGTTGGCAAATGCAATAAGTTTCCATCCCTCATGCATGACGACATGCTCTTACCCTCTCCTTTACTCATTTTGAAACTAGTTATAAATGGATCATGAGTCATAAACATTAGATAGATACATTGTTTAACTTTGAGCATAGTTAACTTAATGTGTGGTTTATTGGAGTATGATGGGATTGTGAAGTTGATTTATGGATTGCATTTGCACATTTTATTGGGTGGCTAGATTAGTTTCTAGTGTCAAGGGTCCTATGGTCCTAGGAAGGGATGCCAACAGGGTTGGTAATGTGTGGAGGGGTGGAAGGATGAATAGTGTTAGATTCTCCATCCACTTTGATGTTGATTTATATGAGTTTGATGAGTTATCCCAAACTAGCCATGACCTATATATAGGAGATAACTAGAATGCACAACGTCCTTTTCTACCATTTCCACCTAGCTTGCAACTTCATCTTAGCATTTTTGAGATCAATCTTGTTGGTCCTACTACTAATGATGTTTGCAATCCCAATCTGCCTATACCCTTTGCTAGTAATGATGGATGGGGAAGCACTAACCCTCATCCAATTGTCCCAAAAGCTTCTAAAGTAAACTCACTTGGTTCTACCTTCACTGCTTCACCCTCTTCACCTAAATATGTGGAGAGCCCCATGCTTGAACTAGTTACAACTGCCTCGTTAGGTTTTCCATAGTACCTTGTTGTAATCTCTCATATTTTGAAATTTCTTGAAGTTGCCCCCATAACTCCATACCACTCTTGGAGTCTTACTTTTGTCATCTAGAAGATAAACAACTCATGCACAACTCTCATGCACGCTCCAACTTCAAAATCTATTTGACCTTGCCATTGCATGGGGAGCTTGAACTTTGCATTTGTTTCGATGGTTGATAGCTGGAGTTATACCTCGTTGCTTGGAAATATTCCTAGTCTTGCTTCAAATTGGTTACCCCCACCATTATTTAGATGGACCAACTCATGTATTGGTTTTGGGCATGATTTTGTGGCCACAGGCCTCATCATTGCAGTGGTGTTGTGAACGAGGTATTATTTCACTGTATCTTCCCTCCCATTTGCACAAGGATTCATACATGTAACATATCACCTTTACCTACTATTATTTCCTCTAGTACTCATTTGATTCTAATAACTCCGGTTGTTGGTCATGGGCATGAACATGACCACTTGTTGACAACCTTGACCAAACTTACAAGACTACACTCCGACGTTAGCCATCTCATTATACTGGTCTCAACATATTATATATAGCCCATGTGGGTTATAGTGGGTCTGTTTTCACATTTCCAATCTCCATTTTTACTTTATGTATGTTCGAAAAACTACATCTTCATTAGTATTCTTCGATGCAAACTATTCATTGGATATCTCATATTGTTATGGGCATTAGTTTTCATCTCTCTTTCCAAAAGATTAAAAGGAACCTAGCCCACCCTTGATATATTATACAATTTCTAATTAAAAATGTAAGGGCTCTTAGTATGCTTCAAGACCTAATGGAAATTCTATCTCATGTATTGTTCCAATTGCTTATTAGCTCTATTGATGGTAACCCTATGCACATGTTTATCAATTGTACTTCAAAATTTAAATGATATGATTTTTATCTTGTGATGTGTTTATTGCTACTGCAAAATACAAATATGGCAACCCCACCAACATTTCATCCTACATCGCATTGGCAAATGTAATAAGTTTCCATCCCTCATGCATGACAACATGCCCTTATCGTCTCCTTTACTCATTCTCAAACCAATGGTAAATGGATCACGAGTCATATGTGTTAGATACATTGTTTAACTTTGAGCTTAGTTCACCTAATGTGTGGTTTATTTGAGTATGATGGGATTGTGAAGCTGATTTATGCATTGCATTTGTACATTTTATTGATTGGCTAGACAAGTTTCTAGAGTCAAGGATCCCGTGGTCCTTGGAAGGGACATGCCAATAGGGCTAGTGATGTGGAAGGATGAAGAGGATCAAATTCTCTATCCACTTTGATGTCGATTTAGATGAGTTTGACTAGTTATCCCAAACTAGCCATGACCTATACTTAGTTGATAATTCAAATACCTAGCCTCTTTTTCTACTATTTCCACCTAGCCTGCAACCTCATCCTTGCATTTTTGAGATCAATCCTATTGGTCCTGCTGTTAATCATACATGGACGGAGAAGCCCTAACCCTAATCCATTTGTCCGAAAAGCTTCTCAAGTTAGCTCACATTGTTCTACCTTCACTGTGCCACCCCTTTCACCCAAAGATGTGGGGAGCCCCATGATTGAACTAGTTAATACTACTAAGGACAATCATTTGATTGACATTTAGGTGCATCCATGCCTCCTCAAGGTTCCCATAGAACCTTGTTACATTCTCTCACACTTTCAAATCCACTGAAGCTACCCCCATAATTGATCATGTTGTTGGCTCTTCTTGATATAGCCTTACCATCCCACTCTCTAGATCAGGGATGAGGATGGGTATCTCCTTCAAGGGCATGCACCCAAAGAATTCTACTCTTGTGCAACCTACTTCAGGTATCTATTATCCATCCTTCTCCTCATAACTTGGACCTATCACTCTTCAGTCACATAAGTGACTGCTATGTTATGGTATTTTTATGGTCCACTGCCTTGGAGTTATGTGGAAACTTATTTTTTGGATAGTAGGATGTTGACACACACACACACACACACACAAACACACATTTAATAGTTCATTGCATGAGTTATTAGTTTATAATGATCATGTGGACCACATGCATTATTATTTATTCATATGCAGTTTTCATGCAAATATTTGGTTAATTTATGGCATGCATGATGTTTGCTTTATGAAAATATTGATAAAGTGACCGGGGGTCATAAGGAGTAATATGGATGGATAAGGGGTAACTTGGGAGGCATAAGGTCTTGAGAAAGATTCGAGAACTCATAACTCGTGGAAGCTTGAGGTGCATTTATCTTTCTAGGTGATAGTACTCCCCCTTTTGTTTATATATTGACTATATCCCTAGACACATCCTATTCTTAAAGTGACTTTGTTTCCTAGATGCCTTATATGTCACTCTATTATTTTACATTTATTTTGATATGAGCAAAGTAGTGCACAACTCCTGACTACCTTCTCAAAGCTATAAAACAAAGAGAAGGGAACCCTCAAAGGTAGAAAGAGAGTTGGTAGAAGAGAAATGTATGCCAAAAGGCCCTAGTTGACTGTATTTGCATTATTCATTCCATTTGGTACATTTCTAGAGGATCTATGTTAAGCCTTAGATATTGATACATTACAATTCTATTATATTTATATTAGTGTTGTCATTATTGGTCAACTAGATCCTTTAATGGTAAATTGTACCCTTTGTCTCCTATATATACCAAGGATACTTAGTTCTAGAGATAATCTTATATTATGTATTTGCTATATTGTAAAAGGAAGTTGCCCCCCTCGAAGAGTTTTTTCATTCATTCTTCTCTCTCATTCTCAAGGCATGTAGTTATTATTTTTTATTTTTTATGCTATTTGGGGTGTTTGGTGCATAACATTTGGTATAAGAGCATATGATCTTTGTGTTTGGTTCCTCTAATGAGTCATCTTGGTATTTCTCTATAACTTATTTTCTATGAAGTTTTAGGCAACAATTTTTTTGAGCACTGGAGGAGATATAGTGAAGTGTTTGTGATACAAATTTCAGATTTTGGTTCACTCTACTTTTTAAGGTACACGCTGTGGAAGTTAGGGTTTTTGACTAGTCTTAAATCTAGTCTCAGACATGGGTTATCGGTTAAATAGTCATATTTGATTCTAGCAAGATCCAAATAGTGTCACCAGTGGTATTGAATAGAGTATGGACCATAGTATTTCATGTCAAAATTTCAGAAGTAGATCTAAAAAATTGAACATGTGGTAGGTTGTAGGAGTTTGCTTTCTTGAAAGGGACAAAAACAACAAGTTTTGGGAAAATTACTATAACTTTCTATTGGTACATTAGAATTTGGTTAAACCTATGGCATTGTAGAGAAGATATATCATGATACTACATGCTTGAATTTCATAATTGGAGGGGCCTAAATCCTAGATATAATTCAAGATAAAGGTCAACCAACAAGATAGTCTACAAGCTAGGGTTATTAAAGGTATGTTGACTCAAAATTAGCATAACTTTTGATTGGAAGATTTGTTTTTGGTGATTAAAAAAATGTGATTGTTTCCCCCCATGCCTAGGGGCAACTAGAGGAGATCATGTCTCATGGCTCGCAAGGGAGACAATGATGCCGACCATGATGATGATCAACATGTACACAAATGGCAGCCCAACAACCCCCCTCATTTACCTTTGCAACTACAGGTTAGCCAAGGCTCATCACATCCAAGAAACCATGTGTATGGAAGATGGTAAGCCAATTTCACCATGAGGTATGTTAGTCATTTCATGTGAAATGTTGTGCTTAATTTGTCGGGCATGTGGATGGGGATCTTTGGTTGAAGTTGGATAATGGATCACTGGCTTGGGAAATTGTGTTAGTTGCCTTGTTTCACCTTTTAGTGGTCAACTTCTATGCCCTAGTCCCGTGTTGTCACCGCCCAAGGAAAAGGGGTACTACTAGGGGGCCCTCACAAGGGTAACATGTTCCGTTCCCCACCATACTTAACACTTTCGACCCTGGAGCCTCTTATAGTGTACCAAACTTTGGTAATAGGTCATGGTCCATTCTCTCATGAGAAGAAGGGGCTTAAGGCCCAGAGGTTGATGCAACAACTCCATATATCTATGCTATGCTATAAATGATAAAGGCCACCATAAAAGCCTCATGCCAGCTTAAGTTATACCCCCTCTAATGGTAATCACCCATGTCCATATGTGAATGAATGCACCAAATTATAAAGGACAATAGCCCAATAAAAAATGAAGGAATGAAGCTTGAAACCTTATAAAGGAGACTTGCAAATGATAACTGGGTATCAAAAGACAAAAGAAGGGGTTCATAATGCAAAAATTACCAAGGAAAGGGCATCTCAAGACAACAAGCACTCCCTCTACAAAGACACTCATAAAAATGGATTCAATGACACCATAAACCATGAAGTAAGCCATATAACCATACCACTATCACACTTACTCTTGAAGGGTTTCTTTCTTTCCTGATTCCCTCAGGACCTATCCCTCTACCAGGGTCTTTTATTTCCTGTCTAGGTTGACACACCTAATAGGGTTGGATGAAGGCTCTCCCATACTTAAACTTGCCAACTCCCATGAGGTCCTGGGATGGTGTGATGCTTGAAGGGGATACTGAGGATAATTGTTTACATGGATTATAACTTAAGTTGCAACTTACTTTGCATGTTTTAAGGACTATTATTTCTTGTGAAACTTGGCTAACCTTGTCTTATACTTTGCTTCGTTTTGGATGGCCCTGGCATGGTTCTTTGAGGGACGCCCTGGGCTTGTGCCCATGACATTGTTCCTTTTATTGCAAGTCTTGGGCATGTGATGCAGAGTAGTGGGTCATCTAGTGACTCACCACCCTCATACATCAACTCTCACATCCTTGGAACCTTGAACGATGGACATATGGGCTTGGTATGAGCATATTTAGTCACGATGACACACAGATGGGCTGGAAGCCCATAGGATGGGCATAGTACCCTAGAGCTTATTTATCCACTGGATCAGGGATGTTGCAACAACATACAACCAAATACCTTGTAGAGACGAGATGTAGCTAAATCCAACCTAGACTCAGCACCCGGATCCTGGATGTTGGCCCTACTTTGATGATGACATCATATTTTGGGGTTTGATGGAGATAGGGTTTGGTGGACACCCGGGGTATTGGTGATGGTTGACACGACTTGGGGTGAGGAGAGACATCATTTTCTCCCACTTCACTTTTGATTGGTGCCATGTGGCCTTTGGATCCCTCTTCCTTCATAGGAAGGCTTGACGTCTCAAACGCGTGGCTCATTTATGATGTATTTTGCATTTTAGCATTTTGTAAAAGGTTAAATGAGGGGTGGACCCCACTTGAATCGAATGAATGTTATGTTGTGTTGAAAAATATGCTAGGATAGCCTCATATAAGAAGGCTAGCACTAGCTTTCTTTTTCTCATCATTACTCCCCACCACTGTGGGGTGACACTTCTAGCATTTTCGCTATTTCATTCTTCTTGGTATTTTCTCTCTCATGCACTATGCTTGGAAATTGTCGCTTTTGGATGCTTTGCTAATTTTGGATGGATATTTCTGCAATTAGGGTTTTATGCTCTTGGTTTCTTGGATAAAGTAAGTATTTTTCTTTAATTTTATGGTATTTTGTTGATGTAAATGGTGAAATTGCTATTTTGTTGCAAGAAGTCTTGTTTTGTTGAAACTCTAAGAGGGGAACATAAGTGCTTCTTCTCCTCACAAAGTTTTATTTGTTCAAGTTAGTGAAACATCCTTGCTAGTGTTGGAAGCCTTAAGCCCTAAAGTGCTAGCTCTTTATGATTTTAACCCTAGACAATTGATCTTTGACCTAAGTGAAGCTATAATAAGGGAGAAACGATATCTAGGGCTCAAAAGTTCTTGCACCCTATATGTCCTTCTCCTCAAAGTCTAAATCCTAAGGGCCAAATGTGCTTGCACCTTAGGGTTCATATTCTATCTCTTGGTTTCGATTAGATCAACCTTCAAGCTTGGATGCATTCGAGACTCCATGGCCCTAGAATGGTAAAGGAACTAATCTATAAGTAACTCTTGTGGTGAAAGTAGTTGTAAAAAATCACTTTTCTAAATCTCTCAAGTGTTCTACTAACCTAACTAACCCTAACTCTAGCAAACTCATAACATTTATTGCTGTTGTTACAAAAGTTTTCTACCACCACTGAAAACTATCTTAGTTTGCTGCATACACCTACTTATAAGTGGCTTAACTTGTTCAAAAAACATCTCTAACAATTGGATAATATTCTATTGGTTGAATGCTTACTTTTTATGGTTAATTGTGGTGCTTCTGAGCAATGATTCTTGCTGTTGTTGCAAATCATTTATTTCTGTTATAAAGTTGTTTGCTATTGTAATTTGCAACAACCAAGTGCAATTTAACTTGTCTACTGTCTAGAGAGGTCATTGTTGCATGCCTTAGCTTGGTAATTGTTACACACATGCTGCAAATTGTTTCTTGTTCCAGGAAGGTACAACAATCACCTTCCAACCTTTCCTTCCTTCCCAAACCTAGACCAACTAATAGGTGATCAAGATAGGGGGTGGTAAGCTTGACTACTAAACTTGTTATTCGATCCTTTGAGGTCACCAAGGAAGCCTCCCTTGTGGTGGACCTCATCCATCACTAAAATGAGAGAAGATCCTACTTAGGTGATAGTGGTAGTTTCTTCCGTAGTTACACAAGATTTGGGGATCTTGTGGTGGGATTTGAACAAATACAAATCTCGCGATAACAATGATAAAAAGAAAAAAAGGGCATTGTTATTATTTTTTCACATGGCAAAGGGTCTTGCAAAAAAAAATACACTTATTAATTCTCCAA
>JASDQU011314810.1:0-24545 GCA_032191745.1 Picea mariana | reverse complement strand
TTTATCAAGAACAAATCCATTACTTGGGGCACATTATTTCAGAACAGGGTATAACAGTGGATCCAGAGAATATTGAAGCCATTAGAGGATGACCAACGCCCAAGAATGTTTCAGAAGTCAGATATTGTATTGGGTTACCTGGTTACTACATAAGGTTTATAACATGGTTCTATAAGATTTCTTATCCCATCACTTCTTTGCAAAAGAAGGGAATTAAATTTGAATGGACACATGAATGTGAAGAGAACTTTAATTTGTTGAAGGAGTTACTCACTAGTGAACTTGTGTAGAAGTTTGCTGACCCAAATGAAATTTTTGTGGTATGCACAAATGCATGTAAGGAAGGAATTGGTGAAGTCCTCACTCAAAATGGACATGTCATTGGTTTTGAGTCCATAAAGCTTCAGGAACATGAGAGGAACTACACCACACATGACTTGGAGCTTGCTGCCATTGTTCACGCATTGAAGATATGGAGGCATTACCTCATGGGAAAGAGATTTGAATTGAGAACATATCACAATGGTTTGAAGTATATTTTTGAACAACCAACTTTGAATGCCAAGCAAACAAGATGACTGAAATTTTTAAGTGAATATGAATTTGATATCAAGCATATCAAAGGAAAATAAAATAAAGTTGTTGATGCACTTAGTAGAATAGTACATCTCATGCATGCTACAACTGTTAGTATGCATTAGTCAGACTTTAGGAGCAAAATTTTAGATGTTGTTGTTACAGATCAACATTACCTACAGGTAAGGGAAATCTTACAACAAGGAGATGCACAATAGAAGATGAAAGAGTATGAGATGAAGGAAGATGGATTACTTATGCATACAAATATAATTTATGCTCCTGGTTCCGTAGAACTTAGGAATTTGGTATTAAAGGAAATTCATAATGTTCCATATGATGGACATCCCGGTTACCAGAAAATGATTACAGCAGGAAGAAGCCAATTCTTTTGGCCATGGATGAAAAAGGATGTTGCTGATTACATCGTCAGATGTATGGAATGTCAGAGAGTGAAGGCTGAGCATAGGCACCTAACGGGTTTGCTACAAGCATTACCAATTCCAGAGAAGAAATGGGAAGTAATAACCATTGATTTTATAACTAAATTTCCCAAGACAGATAGGCAACACGATTCAATCATGGTAGTGGCTGATAAATTGACAAAGGATGTTCATTTTGTTCCTATGAAAACAACTCATACAACAACTAATATTGCAGAAATTTACATGAAGGAAATTGCTAGGTTGCATGGGATACCTAGGACAATTGTCTCAGACAACGACACAAAGTTTGCTTTGAATTTATGGAAGGGATTATTTAAAGGATTTGGTACAAATATGAACTTTAGCACAACATACCATCCACAGTCAGATGGGTAGACAGAGAGGGTCAACTGAGTAATTGAAGACATATTGAGAATGTAGGTGATGGATAAGCCATTTAAGTGGGAAGATTACTTGCACTTGGTTGAGTTTGCCTATAAAAATGGGTATCAAGATTCATTGATGATGGGCCCATTTGAAGCTTTGTATGTTATAAAATGGAGTACTTTAGTAAGCTAGGACAACCCAACAGATAGAGTAGTACTTGGGCCAGAGTTTCTCAAGGAGATGGAAGACCAAATGGTTAAGATTAAGCAGAATTTAAAGGCAACTCAGGATAGATAGAAAGTTTATGAAAATAAGAATAGAACAACAAGAAAATTTAAAGTGGGGGAGCATGTGCTTTTGAAAGTAAATCCCAAGAAGATCTCTTTGAAGTTGGGTAGCTATACAAAGATGGCAACCATATTTTGTGGTCCATTTGAGATATTGGACAGAATAGGGCTAGTTGCATACATTCTTGCATTGCGTGCTTCCATGAATGTGCATAATGTATTTCATGTATCTTTTCTAAAGAAATATGTACATGATCCTAACCATGTTATTGATTGGCATCTGATTCAGGTAGAGACAGAGGGAGACTTTCAGGTCCAACCAGTGCGAATATTGGACAGAAAAGTCAAAATGCTCCGGAATCGAGTTATAGAGTTGGTAAAAGTCCAGTGGACCTGTTACAGTCCTAAGGATGCTACTTGGGAGCATGATGATTCCATGTAGGCAGAGTACCCGCAACTTTTTGAATAAATTTTGGAATTTTGATTCCTGTTTGTATATGCACTGAGGACAATGCCAAAATAAGGGGGAGGAGATGTAACCCCCCAGGTTTTGAGCCCCCATATTAAATAATGTATTGTTACACTCCTGAGAGGCCAGAGTGCCCAAACAATTATTAAAAATCTAGTGTGCCCAAGAAATTTAATGTTTTGATAAATCTTAATAAATACCTCGCTGGTTGCTAGATGAAAAAGTACTAGAGTTATAGGGGGCTATGATTCCACAAGAGAGGGGGCTTGAGGGGATAATTTTTATTTTATATTTTATTCTCCATTTTTTCTCAATGGATAATAATAGTTACATGATCTTCTTGGGGGAAGGCCAAGAGCTTCTTGATCCACACAAATTACATAAACCAGTCCCTGTTCTGTTGGGGGGGGGCTCTCACGTTGGCTGGTTCTCACGTTCGCTGGTTCGTTCTCTCTCACTCCCGCTTTATCGTCCTCATTCTGTTACTGGTCATTTCACTCTTCCCTCATGCATTTATTCACCCAAATGTTCACTGTCTAACCTTTGGTGGAAATCTCACTCCGTTCATTTCTATCGCCCACTCATTTTTCCTCATCCGTGTCTTGGCTTGGGGAAGGAAGACGATCTGCTGAAGAGAAACCATGGTATTCGTTGGTTGTCAAGATTGCTAGTGTAATCTAACCATGATTTGAGGCCTGCATGTCTGAGATGATTGGCATGTGTCCAACTTTTCTCATAGATGTGAGTCCTAAGAGTCCCAACATGGAGATTCTGGACCAGTTGCATGAGAGCCATGGAAGGAGAAGGACTGCCTGAGGGATTGCGTCACAAAGAAGGGCGGGGGTCCATTCTCTTGGGTTGTGCAGGTTGGGTAGAAGAGAGTTGGGTACTTGGATTGTTGTGGCTGCTGGGAAGCCTATGAGAGGTTGAGTGCTGATTGATTTGGGAAGCTAAGTAATACTCTGGAACCGTTCTTGTGGATTCATAGCCTTGACTCGGGGGTGACATTGCTATTGAGACTTGGAACAACAATGTCTACGGTTGGGTGGAACATCCTTGGTATACAACCAGTCGATGTTTCTCTTCTATAAAAGATAAGTGCTCTCTGTTATGGTATTAATTACATGTCTATGATTTATTCTGTTGTGTATTTAATTATCGTTGAATTCACTATATATATTTAGAGTATGCATTCTTGTTGTTTATTATTGTGCATGTTGTTTAGTTCCTTTCTTTTATGCATCTTTATTAATGTGAAATGTATATGTAAGAGAAAGAACTCCGAGAGTGGGATTGAAGTAGCGTATCCTGACTTGTGGGTGGCCGGGTATGTTACAATCTATGTCACTTGTGATATTTCTGCATCTATTGATTTCGCATGTGACATTCTTTTATTTATGTGTAAGTAGTGCGTCTCTCTTACCATAGCAGAAGCGATCCTCTAATTGAAATTTGATATAGTTTTTATGTGTGGGTGAGTGAGGCTTGAGGGTGGGGTTGGGGAGAGAGAGTGAGAAAATACATTAAGGGGGTGGGGGGAGAAGTGATCAAATACATTAAGAGGGTGGACGGTGGGGGGCAGAGAGAGTGAAAAAATATATTAATATAATTTCATGATTTCTTCCCGCACCCTTACCCTCCACCCACATTTAATGTGGGGGTGGAGGGAGAGAGTGACCAAATATATTGGTGTGGGTGGGGGGATAGAGAGAGTAAATATATTGATATATTTTCTAACACTCTCCCCACATCCCCACCTTCATTATATATTAAACATATTTGCTCACTCTCTCCCCAACCCCCACCCTTAGTAAATTTTTCTCACTTTCTACCCCCGCCTCAACCTTTAATGAGCATATATATATGAGGGGTAGTGTGAGGAGAGAGAGTGAAAAAATATATTAATATATTTTTTCACTGTCTTCCCCAACCCCCACCCTCATCAAGAAAATATATTAATATAATTAGTAATATATTTTATCATTCTCTCCTCCCACCCCCACCCTTAGTGTGAACATATATATGAGAGTGGGGGTGGAGGGAGAGAACACAAAAATATATTAATATATTTGTTCACTTTGTACCCCACTCCCACCCTCAATTAACATATTTTTTCACTCTTTTCCCCCAACCCCACCTTCAATGCTCATTGAGGGTGGAGGTGGGGGCAAGAGTGAGAAAATATATTAATATCTTTTCTCACTCTCTCCCGTCACCCTCACCCTCAATGAGCACTAAGGGTGGGGGTTGGAGGAAAGAGAACAAATATATTAATACCTTTTCTGACTCTCACCCCAGCCTCACCCTAAATATATTTTCTCACTCTCTCCCCCCACCCGCACCCTAAATATATTTTCTCACTCTCTCTCCTCACCCCTACCCTATTGATATTGATATATCATCTCACTCTCTCCACCCCACCATACCTTTTCCATTGAAGGTGGGGGTGAGAAATTATATCACAACCACCTTCAGTAGGGGTGGGGATGAGGGGAGAGAGTGAAAAGATATATTAATATATTTTTTACTTTGATATATTTTTCACTCTCTCCCCTACCCTTCCTCCCCATTGAGGGTGGGGGAGAGAGTGAGCAAATATTTTCCCCTCCACATTAAGGGCGGGGGGTGGGAATAGGGAAGAGGGGGAAAATATATTAATATATTTTCTCACTCTCTTGCCCCACCCGGGGGAGAGAGTGAGAAAATATGTTGATATATTTTCTCACTCTCTCCCACCACCCCAACCCTTAATGCATAAAATTTCATGCTATAATTTTCAATCTGTTGTTCCCGGTCTAATCCATTTTGGTGATTATCATCTTTTTCAATCATATATACTCCTATATTCCTTTCTAATCTACTTTCTACACAATGCATACAATGATTTTGTTAATGACCCTCTTTCATGCTTCACCATCTTAATTCTAGGAATCTAAGATTTTATGGCTTCTAGCCTATCTCTTGTTTCTTTTACCAAAGGAAAATACTGAAATTTTTTTTACTCACGAGATTTTTACTTGAGCAATCATATGTTTTCGAGGATCCCACATGACAAATTTCTACAAGATTCAAAGCTTTTATCAAGATTATTTTAATGCTTCAAAGGATTATGATAACTCTAACACATAACATAGTAGGAAAAAAATTCAATGAAATAACACGTGTCTTCAACAAATTGCACAATATAGTTATTCCAATTTCAAACAATACTAAAATAATGTGGAGAAAATAGAACATTAATTAATTAATTAATTAATTAATTAATTATATATATATATATATATATATATATATATATATATATATATATATTGATTCACCCTCTCCAAAAAAAAATCTCATACGTGTAACATGTACTCATACTTGCCCTTTGAGATTCTTTTAAGAGGGAATATATGCTTTGTCATGATTCCCTTGAGTTGAGTTTTCTATTCATTGTGTAGTTTTCCAAAAATACAAAAATACTAATTAGAAAAACAAAGTAAACAAACTATAAAAACAATGGAAGCACGCACTCACGTAAGAATGAATTGTACCTGCAAATCTAGTGAGAATAGGTCGCACTAGCAAGTAAACATGCTATTAGGTATTAGATAGTGATAGTTGTATAAATATACATGCTTTAGAGTTTTTACCATCTTAATATTAAAAAACCACAATGAAAACAACTAACTCTAGGAATCCAAAATATAACATCAACTAATATTGTTATAAAGTAATGTATAAACCATGGGCATATGAACAAACAAGCCATAACATACTTTTAATGCTATGTTGTGTCTAGGTATACAATACAATGTTTGGAGTAATCATATTAGAAGAAATGACCTATGTATCTCTAATAATATAGCTTTGGCCAAATTATTAGAAGTTAAAACATCGAAGCTTTGATGTGGGAATGAAGATGGAAGAACAAAATATTTCTGAGTACTCTCTATTCCATTGGCAATTTCTTCAATAAAGTCATGAAAGACCAACATAAATCACTTGATCCAAAGATGGTAGGGCTACTATTTGGTGTAGATTAAAGGAAATGACCCATGTATCTCTAATAGTATAACTTTGGCCAGATTGTTAAAAGTTGAAAGACATCGAAGCTTTGATGTGGGAATGAAGATTGAAGAACAAAATATTTTTGAGTACGCTCCCTCAAGTCTAATATTATTGGTAATTTCTTCAATAAAGTCATGAAAGACCAACATAAATCACTTGATCTAAAGATGGTAGGACTCCCATTTGGTTTAGATTGGATATGGAGGTATGCTTGCTTTTAGGGGCCTTACACACTTTCAAACCAATGCAAGGGGTGATTTAAAGATGGTAGGGCTCTCATTTGGTGTAGATTGGAGATGGAGGTATTATTGCTTTTAGGGGCCTTACACACTTTCAATCCAATGTAAGGGGTGATTTCAATGCTAGCTAGACCATCATTCACACATTGCTCATCTATCATCGAAATCTCACACGATCTCAAAGATTTCTTAGTGGCATTCTTATTGTAGTCATACTTTCTCATTAATAGAAAGGTATTGAAGCCTAGTTCAAGTATAAGGGTATACAATATGTAACTAGTAGGCAATGTTGGGGTATCTATGGGATCCTATGAGTTATTAAAATCAATATCATCAATCACCTTTCCATTGTGAACCATAGGCCAAAGAATAATTAACCACTGATACATATGATGACATGAAATAAGACACAGGGTAGGGGGAAGAATGATTTTTTATCTCATCTTATTTGTAGTGATGTGTTGCGTAAAGGGACATGAAATAAGACACAGGGTAGGGGGGAGAATGATTTTTTATCTCATCTTATTTGTAGTGATGTGTTGCGTAAAGGGTCAAATTATGGAACATGGTCTTGCCCATGTCAAAGACTCACATGTCCTTCCCATTGCTAGAGAGAAAAAAATGTTACTGTAGGTTATGGATTTGTTGGATACCATGTTTGATCCCCCAAATATTATCTTCCAACCATTTAGTCTTTCATGCATTCCACACATGTAGCGGGTACAACCTTACAAACATGCAAAATGTTTATTTCTATACCAAACCTTCAATCATCACAATTAAATGAGATGTTTTAGGGGTGATTGTTTGAATGCCCAATTGTATGG
This sequence comes from Picea mariana, assembly GCA_032191745.1. Lineage (NCBI taxonomy): Eukaryota > Viridiplantae > Streptophyta > Pinopsida > Pinales > Pinaceae > Picea > Picea mariana. Next base: position 17,282 of record JASDQU011314810.1, on the reverse strand, counting down.
ATTTATTTGAAGTCCCTTTTAATGAATTTTCCATAATTACATATATTAATTTTAAATTAAATATAAATCCTGATATCTATTATGTAGGGATAAAAAAAATTCAAAATGATCCTTTTTCCTTTAAGAGATAATATGAATTTTATTAATAAAAGATAGCATGGCTTTCATTAATAATAATGAGTAAAATGGTTTAGAGTATCACATATTTCATCACATTTCAAGAAAAAGTCACATGATCTGAAAAAGTACCTTAACATGATTAATAATAAACTTGTGATTCGCCCTTTCGAAGAAGATGTCCATTAAAATGCCAAAATGTGGCTGGTCTTAAAATGCTATTGAGAATGAAAAGCTCTCTCTTTAATCTTGTTGAAAAGAAATATTTTTTTTAGATATATCAAAATTGATGAAGATGGTTAAAAAGCCATTACATTATGTTTTTATTATTGAATGGATATATCTCATTGTCTCTATATTAATTCCTTATCATCATACTGTTGATAATGAGAATTTAATTTCCATCTGAATGAATTTTTGACTTTATTGCAGAATCAATAAAATAAATCCATGGAAACTACTATTTATTATATCATTATTATAGTTAGTAAGGGTTTCAAAGTCATTCCCCAATACATGCAACATAAAATAATTTTTATATTATAAAAACACTTTTTTTTTTTCTCCAATGTTTAATATTAAATATTAAAGTTATAAAAAAATATTTTTGTTTCTCCTATGTATAAAAATTATAAAAAAATATTTTTGCTTTTCCTATGTTTAATATTAGAGATGATAAAAATATTTATATTTAACTTAAAAATTGATACTAGTTAACATTAAATGCAATATACTTGTAATAGGGATTAAAAAGGGTCGAACTTAACATTATCTTAAAGAGAACGAAGAATTTAATATCTCCTTCTATAATCTTAATGTAATTAGGTTATTGTCGAATATTTTTTTGGAGGAGTATTTATATAGATATACATTCTTAAATTCAATATTTAATTGCTTGTCTACGTAGGGAATAAATTTGTAACCAAATAAGTCTCATTAAAAATTTGTGAGAAGGGGTGGTGGGTGTGGTGGGGTTATCTTTGACTTTGAAGGAAAAAAAGAAAATTTATTTGTCCAAGGATTTGGAGAAACAATATACAAGTAGGTGGAAGCCTTAATAAATGACCTTTAATAATGAAGAGTTAAAACATAAAAAATGCATCTATAATTGGGGATTCAATGGTCACTATTTTACACATGGTACTCAAAACCCTTCCAAAGGAACCTCATATGAACATGTTGATTTGTCGCATTCAAAATCTCATAGAAGGATTCAAAAGTGCCATGTTCTACCACTCCTTGAGAGGGCTAAACACCATGGCAGATTCTATGACCAATAAGACTTGCAACCCAACTTTTGGAATTCTTAGGAAAAAAGCAGGGTGGAGGGGTGAGTGGGGAGTGAGGAAATTTGCAATTCTCCCAAGCTTTTTATCCACTTAACCTCCTTAATGATCCAATTAATATGCCGAGACAAGTGTCAAAGCCACATGAACTTGCATTCATATCAGTTCCCTGGGATTGTCTATTGTGCTGCTCAAACATTCTTGAGGGCTCTCACCTTCATTAAGATTGGTAGGATGGGATGGTGTAGAGCATATGCGCTTATGTTTGGGATTTGGTGTAGTACCTAGAAATATGTGTATAACCTTCATATGGAAGACTCGAGTTCATATCTCATCTTGTTTTGCTAGAGCTTTATTCCTGTGTCTGGAATGTAATGCCATTAGGGGATTCTTCTAGACTTAGGAAATGTTCATTTTTGGTCTTTTATGAAATCTTTATGGAAGTTTAATGGAGAGGGTCAAAATTCACAGAACATTTTATGATCACAAGTATGATTTGTAGGTATATTTTTCACTTCTTTTTGTCTTTGGGGTGTCTGTTGTTGTTTCATACTATTTGGGCTTACTCCATTAAAGTTAACCTTCCACTTTAATCCTATAGAAATAGTGAAAGAAGTTCATATTTTAGCACTGGGAGTAGGCTATTTATCAATGCTCCTAATCCATAAGTTTTTAGGGGACTCTCTTAGTTGTAGTTGGGCATAATAACACTATTTGTTTAAATCAGTTTGAGAAGTATATGGCCTTTGTTCTGGAGTCTATCCTTGGAAGTTTGAAATGGATATCCACGACCATCCAAATAGATGTCCATTTTCTGAGCACTCTACCCTCCAAGATTCAATTTAGAGGTGTGAATGACACATCAATGATAGTCAAGAAACTTTCTATTTTGAAATAGGAATATGGGAAAGCTAGAAAAATGATTGGGAATAAAATTCTACAAGGTATGGCAATTGATCAAGATGAATGCTTAGTTGGAAAAATACAAAGGGAAAACTATTCTTCTGGAGGTTGGGGAAGAAAGCATCAGAGAGAAGCTAGAGGAGGAGGAAGACATGATCAAGGGACTTTAGGAGAAAGTAAAATATTTGGAATTGGAGCCAAATCCCGAGTTTGAGGAGTTGAGGACAATTGCAACTCTGGCAGCTTCAGTTGGTTCTTTTGGACATGATATAGCCTTTGATTCAAAATTTAATAGCAAGGCAACTGTTATTTCTTCGTGAAAAAAAAGGTTATATCGTTATTGAAATCAATGTAACTATTTGATATATATTTTTTGATTGATGATTTCTACATTGTTCATGAATTGTTCTTTGTATTCTTCCATTTTGATCATGTTTTATGGTAATCCAAAATATCGAAATATTTGCAAATGTATTTGGGATGGAAAATTATAAGATGCTTAGATCATGTTTGGAGTCAACATAAAATATCAAAGTGTTGAGACCTCAACACCTTTCCCAAGCCCGTTGACTTCGGGCCCCTCCTAAATTTTTCAACTTAGATCTCTTACCCACTTCGCACAATAGCTATGTTCTCTTGATTTTTTATTATTGAGTATTTTTTGGTTGAATGGGTGACTTGTGTTTGATTTCCTGGTGTTTTGATTTACTTCGTGTTGCAGTCATGATTGAGTGTGGAAAAAGTTTTGTCAAGTTTGTTTGCATTGCAAGCATTCTTTATTGCGCGTGTCATATATGCATGTGTTTTGTGCCTCTTGGTTCTTTGACTAACCCTAACCATGAAAGTGTCATATATCATTATTTGGGTTGATTGGATCATCTGCAAGACATATGATGACTATGAATTGCTTCTTAGAAAATAATTGGTACCCCTACCAAATACTCAGTACCAAGTACTCCAAATGTCAATTGGTTGTTTTCATAGGATAAGATCTCTCAGCTACTGATGGGTAACCTCAGTTTCAATGGACATATTGAAATCCTATATAACATAGATGTCAAAGGAATTGATGGAGCTGAATTCAGGTAAAGTAGGGGCAAGACCAAGGCCCAAAATTTTATGAAAAAATGTTTTTTGCATAATTTCAAGTATTGGTCAAAGTGAAATTTTCACCTCCAGAGTAGGCCTACTATAATTTATGTAGGATTATGATTCCAACACCACAGAAATAACTTGAAGCTGAGGTCAAGAAGTACACAAATGCTCACCGAGGATTTCCAGTCAAACGAGCCTCATCAATCATAAAGCTGTTAAAATGTTTTGAATGGAGTTGTAAATCCCTTCATTGGAAACCTCTGCCTATTCTTTCCACATTACAAAAAATGACTTCTCAATTGGGCATCGTATGGGAAAGTTATGGGTTTTCTAAGTTAGAATATGAGTTGTGCCAAAACACACCCCAACTTATCCCATAAAAAATAAAATAAACTTAAAATATAATCTTCTCTTTTTTTCTCCGCATGACACATAGTGTATTGGCCTGAAAAAAATTATTTTTAAGCCCTGATACATATACTCAAAAAAATATTTTAAGTGCCTCCCTGAAATTGTTTTTTAGGCCCTAACATACAGTGACAAACAAACATAGTTGGTGATTAAACTAATACCTGGTGAATGTAAAGGGAATAAGTAATATTCTAAAACATAGAAGGTACACGTTGGATTTATGGTGACATATAAGAAAATTAAAGTGGGTTAGCATATGAGACAATGTCCCAAAGGGAACACTTTATTGGCCCTCCTTAAAAACTTGTTGGGCCGCCTTTATTATTACATTGGCCTCCCTTAAACCTTGTTGGCCCCTTTAATATATTATATTCTCCCCTCTTTTAACTTTATTCCCCCCCCCAAACTTTTTTTTGACTGGCAGAATCAACAACTAGTAGGGAACATACTCGCGTGACATGGGGTCATGTTATCTCACTGCTACCACTATAACCTCTAGGCATGACAACGTGGCTCCTCATGCCCCCTCATGCGCCACACAAGGTAAGTCGAGGGTTTCAAACCATTGACTTCACATAATAGAGTGACTTAACAGTACACTCCATCACCAACTGTTCTACACCCCCGAGGCTTATAAATTTAGTTGTTGTGAACATTTTGTTTTGTGACTGGCGGAATCAACAACCAGTCAAACCCATACTTGTGTGAAACAAGGTCGTGTTATCTGACTGTTACCACTATAACGACTAGGTGTGCCCACAATGCCCCATACGCGACACACAAGGTAAGTCGGTGTTTCGAATCGACGATTTCACATAACAGAGTGCCTTTATAGTACATTCCATCACCGACTTCCCTACACCCTGAGGGCTGAAAAATTGAAGGACATGGGGGTGGGATTTGATCCACTTATGTGTGCATGGGTCACAATACCATTTAATATAATATATCTGGATGGAACCACATGTTCAATCACTACCTCAAGGTGTCCTCATGGCTCTAGGTTAAGTGATTCTCATTGGAATTGAACCTTTCCCAACGGTGAAAAACTCCTCGCTTTCCACCATTGGATCCAACCCCTTTGGGATAAAAATTTGAAGGACATGGGGGTGGGATTTGATCCACTTATGTGTGCACAGATCACAATACTATTTAATATAATATCTCTGGGTGAAACCACACATTCGAGCACTACCTCAAGGTGTCCCCATGGCTTCAGGTTAGGCCCTCATGGGAATTGAACCTTTCCCAATGGTGAAAAACTCCTCACTTTCCACCATTGTATCCAACCCCTTTGGGAACTTTATTGGCCCTTTTTAACATGTATTGGCCACCAAAATAATTTTATGATCCAACATGTCGGCCACCAAAATAATTTTATCCCTCAATGTATTGGCCTAGATATATATTTTGGCTCTGATGTATAGGCATGGAAAAATATTTTTTGGCTCTGATATATTGACACCAATTTTTTTTTTGGCTTTGATATGTCAACATGATTTTTTTTTGGCTCTGATATATCGACATGAAAAATCAATTTTTGGCTCCTATATATTAGCACACAAAAAAGAAAATTAAGGCCTAGTACCATGAGGGATGGATGAATAAAACAAAATTCCATATTTTAATCGAGGTTTATGAAGTGTGAAGAGAATGAAAGTGTTGATGGGCATGCTAAACACACAGGGCATATTACCCCTTACATTGGTAGGCACACAACACAACGCATAAGGAAAAACCTATCTCCTGGTGTTTTTGCCATAACTTTTGACCCAAATGTCGTTTTGTGCACTCCTTATACTATTGGAAAGGTATCGTCGAGATATACACTTTATCTAGTGTATGTTTTAGGAGATTCCTCACCATTTATTCCATATTTTCAAATTTGAATATCCATGCACTGTCAACATGTAACACACTGTCCCTTAAGAAACTTTTTAAGGGACGAGGTACAAATTTTTCCTCGGTTCCACAACTTATTGAATCCCTTAGATAAGAGCACCATTGCCTTCTACTCTTCGATATCTTTCCAATGACTATAAACTTGTCCAAAACTGAGTTTTGGTTCGAGAGTTATGGCCTCTCGAAGTTTTCGGGTTGTCATTCGCCAATGGCCACTGCCTTTGCCAGGTGGCATCCACGTGGCTTCGCTCTCCTCTTACCATCTAGCATGGCACTATCATAGCCACGATCATCATACTTTGGAAATGATGCGGCCGTGGAAGATGGGTTTACATGGGAAAGTCTCTACCGATTCGTCGTGGGCTTATTCACTTCCCCAGCCTCGATGCTTCTTGTTTTTCCCTTTTTCCTTGCCATGCAACTAGTGTTGGAACCTAGTCCTTTGGACTTCTTCCTTTCCACAATTTTTTGCACAACACTAAAGCTTCTCAGAGACTCGAAGTTCCGGAGCCTCTCTCTCTACTCCAGAATCTATGGTGGAGTATTGTCCACCTTTGAATCTAATGGTTAAGATTTACTTGCAATTAACACATCGCTTGGACTTGACTAGAGAGGTGGGGTCCCACACCTAGTTCATGTCCAATACCATAATAACATGGGGAGATATCCAGGCACTCCACATCACCATGACGCACGCGGGCCCATCCTATCAGAGCTTGTCACTACAACCGGGGAAACTTCAGTGCTTCGATGCTCCAACCACTTTTCTCTATTTGCAAATCCTCTGGATTCCCGAACCCTAAATTCCTACCACGTGGCTTCGGCCTTCGACCCTTTTGGAGCTTGCGTCTTAACACTCCAAACACCCAGATTTCCGAAGTCCCGAACTCGCAGAGTCCTACCAGATGGCTCTGACCTTCAACCCTTTTGGAGCTTGCATCTTAGCACTCCAAACACCTGAAGTTACAAAGTCCAGAAGTCCCAGAGCGGGTCCCTCATGCGTATGGGGCATTTTGCACGAGTGTCCCTACTACCATCTTCCACATGGAAGATACGTGGCGATGACGCCACCTTGACACGAGGCAACCATCTCTTCGAACTTATACCATATACAATGAGTCAGTAAGACATGTAGCTTAGCCATGAGATGACACACATTGACTCTGTCATAAGGTCAGACTCCACCTTGTACTTTGGCCATGCCATGTGCTGACGTCACTCTGACCTTCGGGGAAAATCCACACCTTGCATCCTAAATCACCCGAAGTGGGGTTTAGCCGGAGAGCTGAATAATGATCTGATGACCCATAATCCTCGCTGGTTTGATCCAACGATTGATGGGGATTCGTGGCTCCACACTCTCGTGATCCATGCAATCCTAAGTATTTATTCCCAGGGGTAACCAACTGGGAGGATAATAAGGCAGAATGACTGCTTGTTGTCGGTCATCCCTTCCCTTACTCTATCCTTACACTAACATTCGATATAATGGTCAAGAAGGATCTCGAAGGATCCTTATATCCATGGATCACGTTACTTCTCGAGTTTGGCATTCAGGGATTCGAACTGTTTAACACCCTTTTTCTCCTAGAGTGGTCAATGCCAGACTAACCACGATGTAGATCCAATGGTTAGGGGAGATCATAAATATCCTCAGATCTACAAATTGCTTTACTTTGCGACTGAGAAGTGAATGAGGCTTTAACAAGGGGATGAATCCCACAATAATGGGTAAATGACCACCAACTATCGGTCAATCGTCAAGTTACCGGTCCGACACGTCACCTTCGATGCATTAAGGATGTTGCAATGTTCATTCACCCCGAAGCTCTGGAGTCCTGGAGTCCTGAATAACTTAGCTCCTTTTTTGAGTGTAGTGAAGGGTACCATGGTCTTGGTCCTATGGAACTTTGTCAAGCTCTAGAGGCTACAATCATAACTCTTAGCCAAGGTTTAGTTAAGGCCATGGGAATGAGTTCATGGTCTCTTGGATGACTGGTTTGAAGGAAGTGCCTTCCATTCACATAACTCAAGTTCTATAATAGGGAAAAGTATTTTCAAGGGATAAAAATGACTGTAGTAGTCTTGTGGAGTCTATCCTGACTCTAGAACTGTGAATTTTATCCTTCAGAAAACACCTTGAGGATTTTCCAATCAACATAGTGGCCAAAACTTGTCATCTTACAACCATTTAAATGCAACAGTTTACAGAAGAACAATAAGCATTATTACCATCAATTTCACACGAGACACATTTTGACACAATATCATACCATCACCCTCCTATATCCAAGAGGTGCATTTATATCACAAATACAAGCATTTAAATCATGCATTCAATTCAAGTGCACATGGTATATGGAATACTTATTTGTTACAATTTGCAACCAATCAACTGACTGTGGGTGTTTGCCTGTCCATCCAACCATAGGCTCATAGGCATTCACTCTTAGCACTCTCTCCACCCTAGTGCCAAGCCAATATCACTAGGGAAACTTCTGCAAATTTCTCAGAGATCCTCTCTCTATCACAACCTCTAGGAGGTTTATCAGCTGCTCTCTCAACATCAAGCTCGCGACCTTCTTCTCAGGTCAGGGTTTTTGGGTTCTCTTTCCAAACTCAAGAATGGTATCAAGGAGGTTACTCTCCTCCACCTCTCTGGAAACAATAGAAGTATCCCTTCTTCCCCACTGAGCTCAGGTCCTCCATGGGGTTTATCAGATGCCTTCCCAGCTGGATTTTCTCTGTGCAAGAGATTCCCTTCACATCTACATTGTCCCTCAATGCCCTCTCCTTCCATCACCTGTTTCTTTCCAGCCAACACCAACTCCGCGACCCTCTTTTTCTCCAGTCTGGGTTTCAGGTGTTCTTTGCTCTAGTTCATAAATCTTCCACAAGTTCTCTGATCTTTCTATTGCACATGCTAGTGAATTCCTTTCAACGATTCTCTTCCTCAGAGACCGAATTCCTCCTCTGGTTCTCTCCAGTAACCAGAACAACTTAATCCTTCAATTATTCTTCTGAGATGGAGATCCTCACGTGCTCTTCCTCTTTTTGAATGGCATGTTTCTTGTCTTTCATGCCCTCTCCTTTTTCCCCAGGGAGGTTCTCGACCTGTCCTGTTCCTTCTGTCAGAAGGAACTCGGGTTAATCTGTCCTTGCAACAAACTGCATCATGGATGATTTTAGGGACTAAATTTCGCTCATGGGCTAATTTTCCATGGTTTTTTCCAAAAACGAGATTCGCTATTTTAAAAATGATTCGCCCAAATTCTATAGGATGATATTATTTTACCTTAAAAATCGCCAAAATTTTATAAAAACTATATAAAATCCTTATAAGTTTGAATATTTTTACAAAAATATCGCCAAACATTTATAGTTGACATATGAAGGATTAGTAAGATTCGCCAAGGTTTCTACATTTTAAAACAAATTTCCATCCTTAAAATCATCCCTAAATTGTGTTCTATGGTACTTCGGGCTAACAATTTTCTGTCTCCTCATCCAAACTCTCCATCCTTCCATTCATTGGGGTAGTTTATTGTTCAACCACTAGTCCTTCCTTCATGAACTATTTTTTCTTTGGGATCAAGATGAGGCTTATTATTTCAGCAAGGAGAATTTGGGTCATTTGACATAATGAACCCTCTCTACAATTTCCTCACTCTTTCCTCTAGTGATATCATGGCCAATACTTCAAGGCTTCACCCCCACAATCAGTTTTTTGGCAATCTAAACAATAATGCATTTACATTGTTCACATGCCATAGCATGGTAATCATAAGCAATGATTAATTACAAGTTGGGGGAAACAAGGGTATTACACAACAACCTAATAATTTCATAACACATCATTTCAATGAAGGTGTTCATGAAATCATCATCAAAGGGACCATAGATCAAAATCGAGAAAGTATATTTGAACTCCTTATTGAGTTTTCAATTTAATTCTTTATGTTAAATGCCCCTTTCTAAAGTATGTTTTGAAGTTTTGTATATTGACAACTCATGTATGTTGTGGTAAATGACATCCATGTACCAATACTGAAAGAGAATTATACACATGAATCTAAAGACATAATATATGAAGGAGTGGACAACAAAAACATGGGCGCTAGACATCGAGACAAGGAAGATCCACAAGTAGAGGGTAGTGTATCTACAAATGTTATCTACAGAAAATGATGAGTTACAACACATGAACAACAATTAGATAACAAGAATCAAGCTCAAATGGCAGAGGATGAAGAACATACTTAAAATAAGGCATGAAATCTCATAATAGGCAAGTCCCAAGAAAAGAAGAAAAGGAGACCCATAGTGTGCAAGTTATTGATGACATTGTATGAGGTGAACTAGGGCCAAAATCCATGATGGCCTATAAGCACTAAAAGACAAATTCAATTTTTTGTGGCTCCATTCCCATTCCATCTGCTTTTAGTAATAGATATATCATGAATTTTATTGATGACTACACCAGGATGTGCTTGGTTTACTTGCTGAAACATAAGTCTCAAACATTTGCAATATTTAAAAACTTTCATGTATGGATTGAAAATGAAACACAATTTAGTATTATCACTCTTTGTACTGATAATGGAAGAGATTATCCTTGTAATGAATTTGAAACCTATCTTCATCAACATGGAATGAAACATCAAACCATTGTTCCATACGTTCCTCAATAGAATGATGTAGTAGAAAGAATGAAAATGGTACATTCAATGCTATTTTTCAAGAATGTGAAGTTGATGTTTTGGGTTGATACAGTTCTATGTGCAGTGTATGTGAAAAATAAGAGTCCATCTCATGCTCTTGGGAACAAGAATCCTTATGAAATGTGGAATGGTTGCATTCCTTTAGTGAGGCATCTTAGGGTTTTTGGTTCCACCTTCTATGCCTTAATTCCTAAGGAGCAAATAAACAAGCTAGGTGTAAGGAGTAGAAAGTGCATCTCCTTGTGGTATTGAAATACCACTAAGGCATACTATCTTTACAATGAGGTAAGCATAAAGTTCATTCTTTCTAAATATGTATTTTTTCTTAAATCCATTAAGAATGACAAGCCTGTTGAACAACAACTTGATCATTTGGATAGATTCACCCATGTAAATACATATCATGAGTTTGATGATGAGATTTCAGATATTGAAGGGGGGATCCCTATCTTGGATCAATCTTTGGAATCTCCTTTTGAAGTTCCATCTCCCCCTCATGAATAATATCCAACCACTTCATCAGAACATGGTGTTCAATTGGATGATGTGATTGAGAGGATTGAAAGGATGAACCTTGATGAGAATGCAACACCAACTCAACTAGTGGAGAAACATGGACCATGTCAGAAAGGTTCACCAAAGTGGTTCATAAAGACACTTGAAAGTGTTCATCCTGAAGAAGTTGGAAAGACAGCAACCGAAATTTCTACAAGACAAGATGAAGGTGATGTTGATAATTCAGATTTAGGTGATGTAAATGATATGGAAGTTTCATTTGATTGTGAATTGGATATATCTACTAACATTGGACCAACTTCCTTTGAAGAAGCTACTTCTCATGATGAGTGGAAAGAATCCATGTAGAAGGAGTGTGATGCGCTCATCAAGAATGGGACATGGAAGCTGGTGGATTCTCCATTTGGAACCAAACCAATTGGTTGCAGGTGGGTCTACAAGAACAAACACAAATTAGATGGCTCATTTGACAAGCATAAGGTGAGGCTTGTGGTGAAAGGATATGCATAGAAAGAATACATAGACTATGAGGATAATTTTCCCCTCATACAAAAATGGGCTACCATTTGTGCATTGTTGGATTTGGCTACACATAATAGGTGGAATGTTCATCACATGGATGTGAAGAAAACCTTCTTGAATGGATACTTGAATGAGAATGTTTACATGTCTCAACCAAAAGGATTTGCTGTGAAAGGTCAAGAATTTAAGGTTTGCAAGCTCATCAAGTCTCAAGGCCTAAAGCAAGCACCTCATGCATGGTATGAAAAATTAACTAAGAATCTTTTGAAGACCAATTTCAAGAATTTTAATATTGATGTTGCAACTTTGTTCATCACAAAAGTTTCCAAAACTATTGCATATCTTGTGGTGTATAATAGGGAATAATGAAACATATATTGAATCCATAAAGAAAGAATTTAAGAAGGGTTTTGATATGAAAAACATGGGATATATTCACTACTACTTGGGTATTGAAGTAACTCAGAATCCAAAGCATGTATTTATCTCCCAAAATAAGTACATTGGAGAAATATTGAACAAATTTGGCATGGATGATTGTAATCCTCTCCCTACTCCAATGGAACAAAATTTGAAGCTAACATCAAAATAAGGGAATGAATTTGAGGATGCAACTAAATATAGATAGCTTGTGGGGAGTCTTATCTACCTTAGTACTACTAGACCAAACATTTCTAGGTTCATTTAAAAACATTGTGATCCTTTCTACTAGACCAAACATTTCTAGGTTCATTTCTAGGTTCTTATTTGGGATCCTTTCTAGGTTCATTCAAAAAACTTGTGAAGGGCATTGATGTGATGCAAAGAGAGTTCTAAAGTACTTGAAGGGAACTCAAGACTTTGGGATCAAATACTCTAAGGTCGACAAATTCTTACTAGTTGGATATACAGATTCAAACTTTGATGGGGATAAGGAGAATGTAGTGTCTACTTTAGGATACCTCACAAGTCTTGGATTAGCTGCTATCTCTTTGAGATCATACAAATAGTCTATTTCAACAAATTCCAATATAGAGGCAGAATATGTGGCTAGTGTAGAGGCGACAAAGGAGATTATGCGGCTTAGGAAGATATTGGATGATTTGTATGAGAAACAAGTAAACACCACTCCACTTTTTATTGACAACACTTCTATAATCAAATTGGCCAAGAATACTAGTTTCCAGTATTGAACCAAGCACATCAACATAAAGTACCATTTGATTCGACATAATGTAGAGGTTAAGACCATTCAATAGATACATTTTTCCACAAGTGATAAAATTGCAGACATCTTGACCAAAACGCTTGGAAGAGAAAAGTTTGAAAAGTTCAGAAAGATGCTTGGACTTACAAACACCCCTTCGGATTAAGGGGGGTTCATGTGAGTTACCTAATCCTTGACATTATTGTACTGTAAAATTATTTATTCTAAATACTTAATCAAGGAGAAAATGAAAAGTCGTAGGTGAATCATAACAACCATCCGACCTCTGGAAAGATGAGACCAAAGGTCACCTATTTGTATATATATTTCACTCACTTTAATACAAAATTATTAATGCATGGAGTTATTCATCTTGGCGTGTCAAGAATGATTAAAAGGGCAATGCAATGTAGAGGTTGTCCATGTCAGTGCACATGGTATTATAAACATTAACTATTAATAAATTTGCAACACAGATAATATACTTCTTTCTATTAATTGAACATGATGACTCATGGCCATTGGTAACATGTCTCCCCTTTGATATGTTGTGCACATTTAGTGCCAATTGATTTGGTGACACCTCTCCTCTTTGGTAACAATAAGACAACAATTGTAATATGCACATTCTCATTTTTGTGTTAACACTTTTCCTTGGCAGCATAATCTGGAACTGTGCCTTCATCATTGCAGGAAAATGTGTCATTGTCTCTACACAAACTCATTTTTTGTCGTTGTTATTGTGAAATTGAATGTTAACTTCGTTAAGGGCGATTCAAACTTCTCTCAAGGCACCCATGTTCCACACAAATTTTGGAGCCCATCTCATGTATTTATGAAGCAATAAGGTTAAATTGTGATAACATTACACATAATTAAGGCTTCGCCATGGATTGACTAAAATTTTCTCAAAAATTGGAAATTGCTCATAAGCATATCTCATTATGGTAAGCTTCCATTAGTAACATTACTTCTCACATGCTTCTACATTAACTATAGACGATTTAAATTCATTTATTTATTTTAGGAGGATTGCTCTTAAGTTTAGAGATTCTATTAGGTTGTGTAATGAAAAAAATTCACTAATTCTTTCTTATAATTAATGTAGATCGAAGCTTTTTGTGTAATGAAAAAATTCCACTAATTCTTTGTCGTGATTCAAATCACCATTCTAAGTTAGTTTCTATTTGAAACATTATTTGGAATGATTCAAGCAAAATTATTATTAAGCTAATTATTTTAGTTTTGAATACATAAATAATCATTGAAGTTCAAATTCACCAAAGTTCAAATTCATGCAAATAACAAAGAAGTTAAGGAATAATAAAGTTCATGATAATCTTATTACATATAAGGCTCAATTGAAGCTATGTCAAATATGAATCTTGTGTTTTTCAACTGTCATTTCGTTTCATAATTTCACATTGTCTTGATCATTTACATTACAACTATTGTAGAGTAGATTTCTATCGACGAAAAACCTGGTATCATCACAAGGGGAAGGACAACAATTAGGCATATGCATTTTTGGATTTAGCAAAGCTCGTTTCATATTATTTGCTTTATTATTAGTTATATGGAGTTAAGGATTTCCTATGAATCTTGAAATTATTAAATGTGCTAAGTTAGCAATGTATGAACAAGGGATTGCCACTTAGGGTTTCATCTGCATCAATGATTCCTTTGACCAATGGGATGAAGAGCTTGGCAAGGTATGGTCAAAAAAATTCTTATAGAATGTCTTCTTACCAGAAATGCGAGAAATAGAAATTGGGTGGGAAGATTAATATTCATATTACTTTTTGTTATTTTCTATAGTCAATGGAATCTTCTCACACCGAAGGGAAGGTGGTTGATGTGCTTAAGCACAAAAAATAAATACTTTTTATAAAAATATCATATTATTTTCTTCTTTTGTTCATAGCACTATCAATAATACTTCTATTGATTTTTGAAAATGAAACCTTTATAACTCTTACTTTGGAAATATTTACAAGTAGTGTTCTAAAGTGTGATAAAAATTACCTTGATTTAAGGATATTTAGGGTCAAAGTGAAAATGGTGGACAATGAAAGAATCCAATAATTACTTGCAAAAGTAAGGCTTGAAATCTACACAAGAGCTCTATTACAATAGTGAAAAAGTGAGTTTTGAAATCTAAGAAGAGCTTCACTGGAGTAGCCCAACCAGAGAAAATGCTCCAAGAGAGGTATCGCTCCAACAACAAGTGAATCACATGCAACATGCAAGAAAACATGTGCAAATGTATAGAAAGGTCGTGGTACCTACAACATATCTGCAAAGCATTTCACTGCCTTGCCTCATGAATGACCACTGATAGGAATTTAGTTCACTGCCACTTGAGAGAGAAGAAGTGCTTTGAAAAGTTGACAAAACACAATAAATTTGATTTAATGTAGACAATATTACCAACAATATTGTAGCCAATCTGACAATAAAACTTCAAACTCGACATCTAATAATATGTAAGAAAAAAATTGTTTATTTTAATTACTCTAACAAATATTATATACATTTTTCTATATTAAACATTGAAAATCAAAATTAAACATTAAAAATAAAAAAAAATAAAAATGAAAATGAAACATTACAAATAAAAAATGAAATTAATCAACAAATCAATTAAATAGGAAACATGAAACTAATTAACAAATCAATGAGTAAAACAAAAAATAATAATTATTTTAATTAACAAACAAATCAATTAGTAAGACAAAGAATACTAATAAATTTAAAATATTTAAAAGCTCAATAAAATTATCAATGCAACACATTTAGCCAATTTACCTCTTTTACATTAAAATGGAAATTAAAATGAAATTTAAAATAGAATTTCAATAAAATTAACAATGCAATACATTTAGCCAATTTACCTCTTTTACATTAAAATGGAATTTAAAATAAAATTTATGGTATAAATTTACCTCTTTTATATTAAAATGGAATTTAAAATAAAATTTATAATATATTAAAAAATTAAAGAGTAAGACAAAAACTAATAATTACTTTAATTAACAAAGTAAAGTAATGAGTAAGACAAAGAATACTAATAAATTTAAAATATTACCCAAGTCCAATAAAATTAACAATGCAATACATTTACCCAATTTACCTCTTTTACATTAAAATGGAATTTATGGTGTAAAAAAAATAATATTCTCATTTTCATAATATAAGTCAAATGTTACCCACTAAAGAGATGATGTATATAATTTAGTTAATACTGGGCATTAAAGGTTTTTTTTGAGCATTTATAACCTTTTTCATAAGTTAAAAATGTATAAAAGTATATATATTTCAAATATAATGTAGTGTTGTATCCAAACAAAACCAAAGTCGTGATCAAACTTTTTGGAATAGGACCATGTAGAATTTTTATTCTCCCGCCATAAGTATGCAAAAAGTTATTTATGTCGTGAAGTTTGCATATAACTTTTTTGGGATCCCATCACCGACGCGTTGTCTCACTCGTCATATCATACTTGACACCTAAGCCATAAGTAGCCTCGCCTTTGTTATATACATTAAATTTTGACTTTGAGTGAATTTTTTAAAGATATAGAGGAATCAATAACTAGTTAGGATTATTTGGGTGAGTTCTATGTTTAAATTTGGTTTATTGTTATTATAAACTTTAGGTTAGTGTTAACAACGTACAAGTTAACACCTAGTAGGAAACTTATGACTTAGAAAGGATTGAGATGTCTGGAGACACACTTATGAGGGGGTCCCATTCAAGGGGCACCTATGCTTCTAACCTTATCACAATGGGGCAACATGTCACTTATGAGAATTGAACCTGGGTGGGGAGGATAACAAACAATCCACCCAACTAGTCAAGCTATGAACCCTAGACTTCATTGAGTGAAAATTTACTTCCATTTATTTTCCTTCATTAGGAATGTTATTTTGTGCTGAATATCTTATTTGTCACTTGTCACCTAAGTGGCCCCATCTTTGTTATACACATGAAATTTTAACTTTTCTTTGGGTGAAAATTTACTTCCATTTATCTTCCTCTCACCTTCATAGGGATGTTATTTTGTGTTGAATGACATAAATGAATTATGTGGTTTTACTATATTTTACTAGATAACATTATATATATATATATATATATATATATATATATATATATATATATATATATATAAGGTGTTTTATTTTTATATATAGTGGGAATATACTAATTGGTTTATGCTATATATCACAGTTACATTTGCAATGTTTTTTCGCTCTCTCCCTTCACTTTCATTCTTACATTCACTCACTCTTTCTTTTTATTCACTCTCTCCTTTTAGTCACTCTCCACCTTCATTAAGAGAGTAAGTAAATGTATGAGGGTGGGGAAAGAGAGTGAACAAGTATATTTGCTCACCTTTTGTCCCCACCCCCACCATCATATGTTTGAGAAAAAGTGAGAAAATGCATATGCTCACTCTTTCACCCCACCCCCACTATCATTGAGAGTGGGGGTTAGTTATTTTCTCATTCTCTCATCCTACACCCACCCTTATAAATTTTCTCACTCTCTCCCCCTACTCTCACCCTCATACATTTGGTCACTCTCACCACCCACCTCACCCCTCAATGGAGGGGGGG
>JASDQU011314808.1:4905-16130 GCA_032191745.1 Picea mariana | reverse complement strand
GTGCAAGAAGGTGTTTTCTAGTTTTAGTCAAATGAAGACAATTTTCATGTGTGCAATTGCAATTTGATATTAATGATCTTTACATATCTAGATAGTTGCTTGTAGGTTTTGGGTAGTGTTTCTGAATCCTTGATCTTTTCTTCCCTCTCAATCTTCAATTTTCAACCTGGTGGTCAATTTCCAAAACATCCCCGTGACTTTTAAGTTGTGAGCCTGTAAGTGTTTCTATACATACAACTTGCAAGTTGCAACCTCCATCTACAATAGAATTTATAACCTGTAATATGCATGGTGTTTGTTATTTACACAAAAATCGACATTCAAATTTAAGAAATTATTATTATATTATATTTTTAAAAAAAAAAAAAATCGTTCTTATTAATATTGACTGGTTTGGTCAGTCGAGTGTATATATAGCACGGGCAATCGAGTCTATATATAGCTATGGTTTGGTTGAACAGGCGAATATCAATATTCAATTGAATCGACGGGACGCTCCCGATTATATGGAGAGTGACAATTCTTGAAGAAATTGGCTTTGACAGGTTTAAGCTTCTAGATGATAATCTCGTCACATAATTATTCCAGGATTGCTTCATCAGATTCCATTCCACTCGTTGAATTTATTATAAGTTAATGTTAAAAAAATGCAAGCTGAAGGAGTATTAGGCTTGGGAAACTCCATGAATTGACATTACGTAAAAGGAGACGGTCCAAAAGGTTTTATTTATGCATAACTTTTGCTTCCCCGAAGTCGGTTGAAGGAGTAATAGGATTCGGAAAATCCGCGACTTAACTTCACGTAGCTAATGTCGGGTGGTCAATAAAAATAGTTTCCTATTTTTATAAGGTAAAAACCTCACTTTCGTTACAATTATATAAAACTTTATTAAATATGTTATTTAATATATTTATTTAACATTTTTGTTAATCTGTTCATATTAAAATTTATTATAATATTATCAATATATTAAAGATAAATATAGTTATAAGTTTGCTAATTATTTTTTTTTATTTTTTTGAGTAGGTTGGTGTTGTCTATAGAATGTTCAGGTGTAACAACATATGCCCCAAGCACTGGTGGGTGATTGACATAAGAAAGTGCTAATTTCATTACTAAATTTATATCCCAAATTTTACTAGATTTAACTATGATATAATATATAAAGTATAAATTATAATAATAAAAGTTGATTATTAATTATAGTAATATAAAGTTAATTTCGTCACTAAATGATCTAGTCCAAATTTTACTAAATTTAACTATGATATAAAATATAAAGTTTAAATTATAATGATAAAGTTGATTATTAATTATATTAACATAATCATTTGTTCATTATTTTTATAATAATAAAAGGATATTTGTAACCATATAATAGAATATTTGTTACAATATAATAGTATATTATTATTGTTAATTATAATAGATTATGTTAACATGGCTTGATAATGGTTAACTATTCATAATGATTTATCTTTTATCATTTATGATAATACATTTCAGATGAAATATTATGTTTCATAATTAATATATGAAGAAATTTATTCATACTTTTAGACTATAATAAATTCAATATATATTTTTATCTATAATATAATTATTAATTCATTAATGTTATAATAATAAAAGTATATTTATAATAGTATAATAGTTCATTATCATTATCCATAATAATTTATGTAAATAAAATTTGACAATGGTTGATGGCATGAGCATGTTTAATGGTACTTAATTTTTTTGAGAATAAAGGAAAAGATGATAATTTTTTATTAATTATTTATCGTTTATGTATTGAATCAATAATTTTGTACATTTGACTAATAATGTATTCATCTCTACCTAAATTCATATGTAGTAATGTAATTAGATGATTTGTTTTTTTCTCTACTTAGCAAGAGCATACTCACATTTTAAGTGGGATTTGATACTGTGGAGATCCATAAATTATTTACAAACATTTAGAAATGTGAGTTTTGAGAATAAAGTTTGGTGAACTTAGGATATATAATTGGGTTGCCTAAAATTTTTTTGGTTGTGTCAATATGCAATCCATCCCTAAATGGCCAAATCCTGCAAAAATTATAGATGTAATTTGATTTAGGGGATCATACCAATGCCTTAAAAAGTTCATAGAAACATTTTTCATTTGTGGGTCAACCACTCCATGCTATGAAATCCAATGGTAGGAGGTTTTACCAAGGAGAGTATAGGTATAAGGCCTTTAAATAAATCAAATATAAGATTGATCAAGCACAAGTTTTGGACTTATATAACCTTTTAAATGGCTTGGACTTATATAATTTTTTGCATCCATTTAAAGTGGACATATATCCAAGCCGGTATGTTATCATGGAGTATTTATGATGTAAAGATGTAATTTTTTTGTTATCAAAGGAGAGATACTAAAATGTTGGAAGTTATTTTGGTGTTGGATAAATAATATCCCACATTAAAATGTTTCAAGTGTGAGAATTTTTTTAACAAGAGGTCGGTAGGTTAATTAGAGGATGGACACATTATTTTATTAAATCCAATAATACAAACAATTTATTTAATGGTCCATTTGTACTAACTACCAAGACACAAGAAAGAATATCTATTGAGAGTTTGGGTGGTATTTCGAGTTTGAAACAAGGAAAAAACTATTTTTTAGTAGAAAACATATATAGTAAGATTCACATCATGTTGCCTTGGAAAGGTGATATGAAAGCATAGCAAGAAACATGCTTTTACTTGAGATGGTATACATACATTGTGGGATACCAAGGAGAATAATAAGTGACAATGAAACAAAATTCCCCAAATTCCATTACGACTAAATTATAGAATAAGATGAATACAAAAAATAAGAGATCTAGAACCTTTCATTCATAAATGGATAGGAAAACGAAATATAGTGTGCACTGAGAGTGGTTATAATAATACTTTGGTGTAAAGACCTATTCTAAGAATTTTATCTCCATTCAATAATCTAATGATCAAGTATTTCATACTTCGTAGTATAACATTTCCAATTCAAATATCTATTATCCATTTGTAGCATGGGGAGAGAAAGAACATGGAATTAGAGAAGATTAAAAGGATGCCAACTTTATAAATAATATTAGAATTACCCAATTCTAAATTAAATTATAGGAAAAAATAAACCTATTTATTGATCAACAAAAATTAGAGAAAATATGTTTATGTTAGGAAATTGAATTTGGTTGCCTTTAAAAAAGGAAATATTATATAATCCTTGGAAAGAAATTCAAATACCTCATATATAGGCCTTTTGAAGTTTTGGAAAAAGGAAGGAAATGGTTATTATATACAGTATACATTCTTGCATGTGTGTTTACACAATACTATATATATAGAGTTTGAAACTTTATTATGTATCCATACTTCATGTCTAAAATGAGAAAACAATACTACCTTTTGTAGAATTGTTAGCACCAAATGATATGCAGAGTTATAAAATTATAAGAATTTATAGAATAACAATAAAATGATCAAAAAATACTAAAACTTAGACATGAGAAAACAATACTACCTTTTGTAGAATTGCTAGCACCAAATGATATGCAAAGTTATAAAATTATAAGAATTTATAGAATAACAATAAAATGATAAAAAATACTAAAACTTTTTGAATTTTTGACAAGAACTCTAGTAGGTTAGAATAAAACGGAAAATATTAAGCAAGGAAAGGTTTTACTCCAAGAAGAATGTTGAGGAAGATTTTACTCGAAGGATACTGTTGAGAAAGCTATGCTCGTGACCTTTAGAAGTAAATATTTTTCAAGACCAAATTCTTCCACTAATGGTAAGGTATTCTTTAAAAAGGATAAATATTTTTCAGGACTAAATTCTTCCACTAATGGTAAGGTATTCTTTAAAAAGGATAGTATAATATGTGTTCTCTTATTGGTCCTTTTAAAATTGGAAAATTCCATCTATGTCCAAAGTCTAAGGTTGATCTTATTTAGTGAATAATGGTCCTCGATATTTAAATCCCTTTCTAGTGATTAAATGGTTGATTCCATTTTATTTTTTTTAAAGTTCCATGCCCTTTTCAATGTTTTACTCTAAAATAAAATTTCATATGAGGGGATTATAGTTCCACTAAATTGATCAATTATTTGATTGCCATGATGTTTTACTCTAAAATAAAATTCCATATAAGGGGATTATAGTTCCACTAAATTGATCAATTATTTGATTGCCACATTACAAACTAAAAAGCTCCATATCATTTCATATTAGTTACACATCTTCAGGTTTCCATTTATAATCTCTCAAGAATATTCTGAAGGGTTCAATACAACAACTATAATCATTAAACATTAGGGTTCTATGTAAAAACCATAACCATAAACCAAACAACTACAAATAAGTGTTAAAACCTAAGTTACTCTAAGAGAAAGTGGATATGTTCATATTGTAATAACTTTCTATTTAATTGTCGAGAAGTGAAAATAAGTGATTTAATAGAGTATATTAAATGGAGAAGGAAACCCTTTCACATTTTGTAAAGAATGTTCATTTCACGCATTATAACTATTGAAACATTTTTATTTTATTTTGTGTTTTAATTATTAAAATAATAACAGTAGAGAACTTTATTTTTTTGTTTAAAGGTTTGTCTAGGTTAAATATATTGTTTACATGGTTCTTGATTATAATTTTACATTTCTTTTATAATAGAAAAAAACACAATTTATAATCCATTATAGAAAAAGATTGCATTCTTTAAATGTATTAAGAATAATAATAAAATATGTTAAGTATAGATGTATATAATACACGTACACATGATAATATAGATATAGACTATACTTACTAAAGTAAAATTTTGCATTTAATATACATGTCATTTTTGGTCACCTAAAAATAATCCTCAATCCATCCATTTTCCTCTTTATACTTTTTAATATCTTGCCACCCCTTGGGGAGGGAGCCAAATAAGTAATGGTAAGTCAAAACATGGGAGGTTATATTTCATGGAGGGAACCAATTCCTTATTTGAGTCATAAATATCAATTTCATGTAATCTCATTGTTCTATTGAAAGATCCTTTAGGTACAACTACTTTCCTTGAGGAGGAAACCTTCTATCCATGTCTATTACTTCAAATATCAAGGAGGTATTGGATTCCCTAATTAGTGCCTATGATCATTGATTTAAATCATTCTAGTCATCATCATTATCAAGAAAATTTCAACGTTTTTCATTTTGATTTGATCTTTTTTTTCCCAAGAAAATGAATTAAAAGATGAAAATAACTAAATTAGAAATATTTTTAAAAATTACAAATATAATATTAACATGCTATATTATCATAAACCTAAGCCTAAAAGTTTTATTTTGTTATTAAAATAATCATATCTGTATCTTTTAAATAATTTTATTGATGAAAAATATATCCTAATCATAAATCATAATAACTAGACAACACGAATAAAAATATAAATAGAATATTGCTCAATTTCACACACTTGTTGTCCATAATAAATATCCTTTACATTGTTACATTCAATTTATTACTTTCATGAATAGTATCAAATTTAATAATCGTACAAGATAAGATGAACATTATTTTTATTTTTTTATAAAATATTTTCTCTAAAATATTCAAGGAATTATTCCTATCCCTCCATAATAATAACATGGGGAACAATATCTTAATGTGTAAGATACAACAACCTTGCTAATATGTGTGCTCATTGTTGTAAGGTCTTCCACGACACCCATCGAGCATGCATGCTCCTTGGGGAGACTTGTAGACGGGTTGGGAAAGAGAAAACAAGAGCCATGCAATCGATTGAGTGAACAAAGTCATATAGGTGTGGGTAGGAGAACCTTGGAAAAATTATGGTGATTTAAGGAACCAAGGGGGTACACATCTCACTTTCCTTGCAACGGATGATGAAGACTTGGGTTGCATTTTGGAAAGGATGGGGTGACTTGGGCACACGCCCAAGGCGTAGACCTACTTTCCCCTCGTAGCATGGGCACGTTTGAGAGGTTGAATGACCCCATTGGCACACCGATGGAGAGTCACATCGCCGATTCAAGGAAACACGAAAGGAAAGGGTGTAACAAATATGTTGGGGTGCATCAGCATGAAGGGTGCACCCAAGGTTGGGGTGCACCAGTCCCAAGGAATGCAAAGGTTAATGAGCGCATGGGTTCATTTTGGTGCACTAGTCGATGAAGATGCAGGTTGGTTCATTTGGGTGCAATGGTTCATGAAGCGGTGTGACACACACAAAGGATGTGATTTTTCTCAATGGTGAAATTTGGACTGTAAATAATAACAAGACTGCACAACTAATGAAGAAAGGAGCAAGAAGGCATGGAGGAAAATTTTTAAGAGACCAAGGCATGGTTTTGAAGAGATCTAGAACAAAATCAAGACTAGCAGAGATATGGAGGACATGTAGCCAAGAGTGGGATGCACAAGAGACTTTTTGGGAATTATTCTCATAGGTGTGGGTGAGGCATGCTATAAGGATGAACCAAAAGTTTATGTTAGCTTGCTGAAGTCTACGACAAAGAAGAGGAAGTTAGTCTGTGGAGGGAATACGTCTAGGGTGCATCACAGAGGTTTTGAAAGTTGTTGCAATGGACAATTCTTGGTAGGATGAATTTGTGTATGATTATATTGGTGAGGTGAGGTGAGTTGTGTGACTCTATCCAAGTTGTAAACCAAGATAATAATGCTCATATTGTAACATTTTTGTAGTAATAAGAATTAGGCAGATATTAAGCACATCTTGTTTTTCCCACACTATATCTTTGTGTGTCTTTTGTTTATTTTGAAAGTGTTCTCTTGGTTTCAAATGTTCATGGATGTATGTTTAAATGACTATGTGTTAATACTATTAACAAGACTTTCTAAGTATGCAAGTGAGTTTCACAGAGTTGGAGTGTGACTCTCCAATAGCCTATAACGAAGTATGGGTATGCTCTTAGTGAAGAGGCATAGTATAAGTGAAGTATCCTTTGGGTTTCCAGTCAGCCAATTGAGAACCTTCACAGTGCGGGATGCCCCTAGGAGGTGCATGATCACAATATCTAGGCAGGTGTCTCATGGGGTCATGAGAGGTGGTATCAGAGCTGATTTTGGTGAACAAATTCACTATCCCTTCACCACTATCTCAATGATAGGTGGTATTAGAGAATATTTGGATATTCACCACTAGTACAATAAAAAAAAAGGTGTTGTGGAACACTTGATTTGAATATAGTTTGGGTGTAGATTTTGGGAAGCTTTGGTAAGGTGGGATGAACTTTCGAAGACATAGTTTTGGTGTAGATTTGGTTTGTTTGGTTCACGATAGAAGTTAAGTATTTGGTTGAAAACCAAGCTATGACATGTTAAAATACTTTTGTGAACACCCCGAGAATACCAGAAACAGAGTTTGTTGTGAAATGATGCACTTTGGCAAGGAAGATAAATGCAAGACTTGGTACAAGATCTATCATAGAGTTCATCATAGAACTCATTGCAGAGTTGATCGCCAAATTTTGGAGAAGTATCAAAGAGCATTTTGGGGTTCCTTAGATGGAAATATTGCAAGTAAATTGAATATACTTGAGGGTCATCCATGTCTAGGTCATATTAATATGGTAGTGACACCAAGAGGGAGCCCAAGACAAGAAGAATGAAGGATCGACTTGTTATCTTAGAGAGGACTACTGAGCAGGTGACAAATCTAATGTATCACATGGTGAGAAGGATGAAAAATGGAGGTTGCGGTTTGAAAGATGAAGAATGGGTTTAATGAAGTGGTATGAAAGTTCCAGGAGACCATGAACTTGATCGCTGGCACCTTGATCGATGAAATTCTGGATAGGCACAAGGAAATAGAGGATGCACTTACCTTGGTCACACATAAGTTGAAGGACCAATATGGCACCATCAAATTGTTGAAACAAGCTTTGGATAATGGAAAAAACTCTTATATCATGCCAATAAGAATCAATATAAAATAACCTGAGCCATAAGATGGTACTTCCAGCACTAAGTTGCTTGAAAACTTCTATTGTGACATTGAATAGTACTTAGAGTAGTTGAACATAAGTTTGGATGACGCTAAGGTGAATGTTGTTGCAATGTTCTTAATGGGGAATGATAAGATCAAGTGGAGGAACCTGGTGGATTAATTGGAAGATGAGAGAACCATTGAGAGGATTGAAAACTTGACAAAGATGAAGGATTCTTTGAAGGCACAATTTGGTCCAAGAAATCAAGCATGGATCACAAGAAATGAGTTATTGGATCTTAGGAACATTGGTAAGATCCAAGCCTACATAAAGGAGTTTACATGGCTCATGTTGGATATCAAAGATATTTTGAAAGAAGGTATACCTTTCCACTTCATGAATTTTTTGCATCCATGGGCACAAAGTGAGCTGTGATGCCAAAATGTGAAAAATATTGCAACTAACATCAAAACAGTGGACAAAGTATTGGACTTCATGGGTGAACCCAAGACATGTACTAGGAATATAGAAGATGATAAAAGTGATAAAAATAGAAATGGAAGGGGAGGAAGAAGGGCAAAGGGAAGGAAAAGACGTCCAAGGCTGGTGGGGATAATTCTAAGAAAACAGATGCAGTGAAAGAGAAGAAGCTAATTTTGTGTTGGATTTGTGCCAAGGAACACTATGTAAAGAATTGTCTATTTAAACACAAGTTGAATGTTTTGGAGAATGAAAACAACCCATATGTTGGGGTCTTTTAGGTATTTAAAATTTTCATGGAAGGTGGATTCAAGAAGAGAAAAGAGAAATATGAGACAATATTTTTCTATGTGTAGGTAAAACTCAATGGGAAGTCATGGAAATATATGGTGGATAATGGGGTGAATCATAACTTCTTAATGGAGGATATGGTGTGGACACACCAAATTCCTCCTGCGCCAATGCAGAAAACCTTCAAAACATTAAAACACAGTGTAGAGAGGGTCATTTGAGTGGCTAAGGATTTCTCGTTGAAGCTTGGTGACTAGTGAAAAAGGAGGAGTTTCATCATTGCTCCTATGGAATATTTCAAACTTGTGTTGGGATAGGAATTCATGAGGAAGGAGAAAGAAACATATATTATTCACATGAATAGTTTGGACATTTTATAAAGGAAGGCTCCATTATTTTTCCCTTTGATGAGGAGGAAGGAAGGGGGTAGACATATGTCCTCCTTGAATATGGTTTTTGCAAACAACGAGAGAAGAAATCCTTTTCGGGGAGAACTTGTATAATGTGTGATGATGGTTGGACATCCCAATGAAGAGAAAGAAAATATATTTGCGTCGATGGAATATATGCTTGCCGATATTGAATACATAGTTGGAGATCTACCTAAGGTAGTGGATGGATTGACATATTTCTATTTAAAGCATGATGATTCACAAAAAATATTAGAGTAATTCATAGAGATGAGTATGTCATAGTAGTTTGTTGAATAGAATTAGAGACCATCCATGGACCAAGAGGATGTGAGGGAGACACAAAAACCTTGGTCAAAGAGACACAAGGAAGAGGTTGGTTCCTTCTCTAGTGAATGGTCACATGTTTTTGAGTTAGAATAAATCATGGAGGAGTGAGAATGCCAAATCAGTTCAAGAGTATTTTTTCTTATGTATATAACGCACAACTATGGTAACTCTCCATCTATTGGATAAGGAAAGATTGGAGATGAGGTAGATGGCCCAACCAACCATCCTTCTTCACCTTCAAACTATATAGTAGAACATTGGCTCACTATCTCATTAGGGGATAGTGAGGCCCTTATTCTTCCTTAAGGAGGTGCCTTGGTGAAGTCTGTTGGGAGCATAGATGGGAAACTTGACAGATTGAAGGAAAAAAGGAGTTGTGAATGTCAAGAGTTTGTAGAAAGAGAAGGTTGTTTGAGAATGAATATGTGAGTTATTGAATTAGAGGTGTGGTGATTGGACTATATACCCAATAAAATAAAGTCACAAGGGGATCCAATGCATAGAAGCAAGAGAAAATAGATCGAAGTATGGAAGCAATAGTAAGTCAGTGGGACATGACACCTCATAGACTCATGTAACTTCCTAAGGGGATTTTTCCTTGACAACAACAGTGGGAGAAGTTATCGCACAATTTGTAGCATGGGAAAATCCCAACCCAATCCATGGAAGTGTGGAAACTATGGGAGTACCTACCCACTCTCACTTTAGATAGACTCTCTCCTCACTTTAGTGATCAGGGGATCAAATTTTGCTCAAAAATTCAAAGTGCTTGGAATCACTTCAAAACAAACAAGAGCATAGACCTCATCATTGCCAACCCAACACAACTCGTTTGGGTTCAAACTGACGTCAGGAGCGAGAGATATTGCGTTTTGTTCAAAATGGCAAATAGGCAAAAAAGAGATGTCGACTGTACGAACTGTACAGTCAACANATGTTGACTGTACAGTTCGTACAGTCGATACGGATGATGACGTGGTAAGCCGTATCGATGATGTGGCAGGCCATATGCTGATGTGGAAGATAGTTATTGGACAGTTGGTATGTGACGTGTTTGTTGGCAACAAATGGGATGGTGACACATGGCCCAATCAAAGGCCGCCACGTGTCATCTGTTTGTTGGTTAAGACCTTTGCACTCAGCAGGAGTCGACCCCGTGACCTCCGGGCAGGGTTAAGCTTTGGGAAAGGCCGCCCAACCGGCATGCCCACACATGTTCCTTGTTATTTATATGCAAAGCATTGTATTTAAATTTGTTTAAATGTATGTGGGGGCATGGACCGGGCCAGTGCTAAGCCCCGGCCCGTGGTCATATGTTGTATTGTATGCGACCGAAGCCACAGTTGTTAGAACCACCATAACCATGTTATAATCATTTTATATATGCACGGTTTGTTATACCATGTGACCAGTATATATATATATATATATATATATATATATATATATATATATATATATGCGCACGGTTTAATATTACGATTATCAAACGGTTGTTAAAACTTAAGCCCTGTTGTGTTGGCACGCGGTCATGTGACTTCCATGTGCCCACGGGCCTTGGTAGTTAGGGCCTACATCTAACGGTTCGACAGTTTGGATCGGTTGTGCGGTTGTGCCTGGTGCCAAGTTTTTATGCTTTAAATTGCGTGTGGGCTAGGTTGAGCCAGAGGAGGTGCATTTTGTAGATGCAGAGACAACAGACTTGAAGGGGAGACTTCCAGGAAGCCTATCTACTT
>JASDQU011314807.1:0-10439 GCA_032191745.1 Picea mariana | reverse complement strand
GATGAAGAAGGTAAGTTATTACTGGAACCTAAATGCATCTTAAAAGTCCGAACCAAAATCCTTCGTTCTAGAAGTATCAATGAGTACCTTATCAAGTAGAGGATGTTGGCACAAATTTGAGACCAATATTCTTGGTGTTTTACCAACAAAGAGATATGTTGTAGTATAGGAACACTCACATTTTCAACCTTCCGTAAGAGAAGGAAGTCTCACTCGAAGCATAGTTGAGACATGTAAGATTAAGGGAGTTATAGATAATATCTAACGAGATCTATTTCTATATCATTTCGATCCATAGTTTAAACATTAAACTCATGTTGCAGAATCATTCAAACATTTAAAAGAAATGAAATAAGCATATATTCAGTAAATCCATAGATTCGTCAATATTAAGAATAGACAACCATAAAAGAAATTTTTTGGTCCTAATCACATCATTATATTATATATAGACATTACAAAACTACATGCGTACAATGTGGACCTGACTGATATCTTCTCAAAATACACAAATCACCATTACATTATCTCGCTTGGAGAGATCATGTTCTTAAAACATAGGACAACATATTATAGGATTCAATGCAAACCTTTAGGATCTAGCTGACTAACCAGGCATCTAACTCTCTCCACAGGTGAACAACCAAACTCTCTAGCCAACAACCTCCTTTACTTATTTATGTTGTTGTCACCTTGACAAGGTCAATTGACTAAATCAAAACCTCTGTTTCCACCCCTAGTATTTTCATTTCTCGATAGATTTTTGAGCTTCCAACTATCGCTCAATTGATTTTAATTTATCCACCTCATGCTTATCATTATCACTTTATCCAAAATATTCAAAACAAAGGGCCCAACAGGCCCTAAGAACAACTAGTGACTTGCCTCAAGTCAACTTTCAACTTCTTTACTAGAGCCATATTCAAATGAAGGGCCCAACTTAGGGACAATATGTAAGGACTATTGGCAAAAATTGGCATAATTATCCAAGCGGTCTTGCCATTTCCCAAAATGGATGCACTTGCAATAAATTCTTAGGTAGTGGCGACATTTGGTTCTTGAGGATTGGTGGTGAGATGAGTCTGCCACTTTTTATCTGCAACGGAGTCTAACTGGTGCATTTTAGCATAAGTAGTTTGAATTGTAGGCTTGAACTCGTGGAGTTGCTTCTTTGCATTTTGATTGGCATAAAACAATTCATCAAGGTAGTTGTCAGCTTCCTGAATCTCAATGAATTTGGTTTGTTGCACAATTGGATTGATCATGGCATGTTCTTTCACATCCAACTTCTTGATCTGGGCTCTCAATTCTTCAATTGAATTATTGCATCCCTTAAGCAAACCATCCAAATCATTCACCATAGTAAAAATTTGACTGCGGGGAGAGGAAAAAATTGCATCCCCTTTTGCAACCAATTGTGTAACCTTTTGTAACATAGCTTGGGTTTGTTCATGTTCTTTCAACCGGATGACATGCATCTGTTGTTGTAGGTTCTTTGTCTACATAGCCAAATGGGACCAGGATCCTGCAAGAAGGTCAATATGTTGTACTGACGTGTGTCAAATTTTTACATGCAACTCTATGTGACTAATTTTCAGATCTGAAAACTGCTTCCTAGTGAGCTAACAGTGAAACCCTAGATGTTATCACTGAACAATTTTACAATGAAAATTATTGAATGAAAATATATGCAGAACAAACAATAAAACTGGAAATATATGCAGCGGAAACAACAATATCAAAGATGAATCATCAACACATATATGAGACACAATTTTTTGTTTTATAACCTTGTTAATTTCAAAAATTTTGAGGGTAAAACCAGCCCTCCCAACCAATACAAATCCAACAAAATATGAGAACAACCTTGTCCTCCAATAACCATACAAATCATAAAACCAAACCCCAACAAATCCCTAGAAATTTCCTCTGCCCATAAATTTGTTGCAGATTGCTTGTATGGCTTGTTGACGTCACCCATACTGTTGTTGACGTCGACATGTATGGACCTACTCCTGCCCAGAAAGCCTTGTACAGTTGTATGTGATTCACCTTACTGCAACCCATGTACATACGCGACTATACCCATTGCAACCCACATATACATATCGGGAAACGTGTCACATTTTTGCCTCGTTTTTTGTGTTTCCTCGATTCTCATGTCCATTGTTGGGCAGTTTTTCAGCACATGATTTTTTTTTTTGCCGACGGTTTTCTATTTCGGGTTAAGGAATTAGGGTTGTTGACTAATCCGAGTCATTGGGTTAGGGTTATGGATGTCCTTGGCTCCTATATGTATATTTTATTGTAAACACTGTATCACCATGAATAAATATATAATATGTTGGTTTTCCCGGTTTGGGTTTCCAGGGGAAAAATCTTTATGTAATGTTTGTATTTTCCATTGTATACTTTATGTTCTTTTACTGAAAATCTATTTGCAGTAAATATTGTACAAGGTTAAAATCTACACCCAGTACTACTCTAGCTTGAGCGCATTTAACTGCGTAGTTCTAATGGGATCCAGTGCATTAATGTTATGTTGTAGGCATGTATGTAAGACCACTAGGAAATCATTACATGATGTCTATAATTAACAAATGAACATGGTATTAAATTACATTCCCCATCAAAAGGGTGAATATCACGGTTTATCAAAAGCATAGGCTCGAAATATTGATTCAGTGGAAAATGTGGTTGGCTATCGAGATCCACCTGGATCATTCATCCCCCCTTAGGAAGCAATGGTTCCCATTGCATCAAGTTCCCTCGAGAGATGGGGAAACTTTTGTTGAATCTGAACCTTGGTGAGTCACTTTCCCTGTTGAAGTAGATGTCCTCCTTGTACTTTTCATGTGGAAGGATGCCATGAACCTGTTGGAGGTTTTGGATCTAGTTGCATGATCTGCCTTGGTCTGAGTGTGGGAGGACTCTATCAGTGAAGATGAAACAAGAAGAGCTATATCAATGGGGGATAATATTTGGAACCCCAAGCACACCTGGAATAGGTCATGGCCAATAGATCTATGTTGAACATGTGGAAGGCTCTCATTCTCTTCGTGCTCCTCTACAATCTCATTGGCCTTCTTCTACTGGATAGAAACATCTTGGGATGAGGTTGTAGTGGTCGTAGTGACCTCTTGTTCACCATGTTACTGGATCATGAAGAGGGAAAACTTTGTGGTCTGAGGGATTAATTTGCGGCATTGTTTTTCTTAGATCAATGAAGTGGCAGTAGTCAAAGCTGCCTCTGGTACCCTATAAAGATGACCTCCCAAAGTAAAAATGACACTACTCGGCCGAGACTCATAGATAGCATGATGTTTCTACATATATGGTTGTTCTAAATGAACATCACAGACTTCAAGTGGGGAAACATCACACACTGCCTCATCCTTGAAGGGATTGATGCCATAGAACAGGCAGCATTGATTGATGACACGTATGTCTTGTCCCCGACTCAACCATCCCATGGTGTATGGTTGGGGTGTGGTATCATTGGCAACTTCAATCTCTTGACAACCTTGGTTGAGATTAGGTTCTTCTGACTCCCATTGTCAAAAATGAAATGTAGTGGGGTCCCCTTTACCCACATTTGTGAGTGGCAGAGGCACTCCCCCTCCTGAAGCTCCTCTGGTTCTTCTAGTTGTATTGTTGCGGTCACGATGGTAGCAGTGGGTTCTTCATCAATGATTTGTTTCCTTTTATTGTTCTTCAAATAAGAGTCCAAGTTAGGTTTCAATTCTTTTTCTTTGACCTTAGCCACCAATGACGTTTTTGAGTGACCTTCATCTGTGTTGTGCCAGAGGTTGTTGTGGAACTCACACCACTTTCTGGTGTCTTTCTTAGACTTCATGTTACCCTTCTTTTCCTGCATATTGGATTGTATCTCTTGAGGTTGGCATTCCTTTCTCTGTCCTTCACTCTATGATTTAGGGTTGCCTTGGCCATGATTCAATGGTGGTGTATTTTCAAACCCAAACCCTCGCTTACTCTGCTGCTTGAATTTCTGCTCAATTTTTAATGCATATCGATAAGAAACACCCAATGAGGAGATGTCCAAGAAATCCATATCTATTTGGATGCACCTATGTAGACCACTTTGATACTTCAAAACCAGATGCT
Organism: Picea mariana; assembly: GCA_032191745.1. Taxonomy (NCBI): domain Eukaryota; kingdom Viridiplantae; phylum Streptophyta; class Pinopsida; order Pinales; family Pinaceae; genus Picea; species Picea mariana. The sequence goes on along the minus strand of JASDQU011314807.1, from coordinate 6,314 downwards.
GCTCAGAGTCTTTGATACCCAAATTTGAGCACAAAGTATGAAATATGCTATTTTATTTCGACATCGTCTGATCTCTTTTCTGACGCAGAGTCATCCATATCATGTACTGGTCATCATAGTTTTCGACACGGTATAACTCCTCCTTTAGGGAATCTACAAAGGTTTCCCAAGTGGGTTCTCTCTTGAATGGTGCATATTCATTCACGGTGTACCTCTCCTAGTAACCTTCCCACTAAGATCTGACATGGGGAAGGGATTTAAAGAACGCGAAGGTGATTTTTTCACTGTCAATTTTTTTTTGGATAGAGTATTAACCTTCTAGCATATTCAACCATTTTTCTAGAGAATTTGCGTCTATCTGGCCTTCAGATAAGGGGATATCAAAATTGACTTGTACCTTGAAGGGTGTCGCACCTCTGAAATGACTACTTGTTGAAGATGCCTTAGCCACCACCATCAATAGTCTTCGAATGATTTGAGAGAATTTTTCCATCATCTCATTCCTCTATCGCACAAGGGATTCCTCAAGCAACATCTTGAAAAGATCCCTTTCTCTGGCATCTCTCTTTTCTTCCTCCATGAGAGGCCTCTTGGGTTGGAGAGAGTGGTTGTCCTTAAGAGAAACTAGCTCAAGACCCAACTCTTTATACCCTAACCTTTTTGGGGACTTGCTCTGAGAAACGACGAGCAGACTGCTCTGATACCACTGATATGGATTATGATGAGAACGAAACCAAATAAAAACAAAAATGTAGCAGAGAACACAAAAATACAGTGAAACCTGACTTCTATTAATGAATAAGAGAGAAAAACAATGTAGAACACAAACTGGCAGAATGGGGTAGTTTATCTCTGAAAAGAAAGAGATGTTGGTTATGCTTCATTTGCAACAAGATTTACATCACACTCCATTGCATGCTTAAAGGGACTCCTTCACCTCAATTATATATGAGAGTGAGAGGAGAATTATATATGAGAGAGTGAGAGGAGAACAATTCCCATGATGCATGTGGGATAAATTAATCCAAATTTATAAAATGCCATAGGCATGTAAAACAGTAGGACTTTCCGGGTGGTCACCCATCGCAGTACTACTCTAGCCCCAACACGCTTAACTGTGGAGTTCGAATGGGATCCAGTGCATTAACACTATGTTGTAGGCATGTACATTAGACCACTATGAAATCATTACATGATGTCTATAATTAACAAATGAAGATGGTATTACATTCCATTCCCCATCAAAAGGGTGAATATCATAGTTTATCCACTAGCAAATTTGGCTCATTTTGTGACGGTTATTTCAACGCTCTTGCGACGTTATGTCGTGGATATTGTAACAAATATTGAGTCTCTGAAACATCGTTTTATGTCACGTGGCAATTGTGATGAACTTGAATTATTGTCACAAGCGCGACGACCCTAGGGAACTTCTCACAATTGTGACAAAAAAATATATCGTCGCCAATACGACAATATAGGCAAACTCAGTGAAACCAACATTTCGTCGCAATTGCGACGACCATTGTGACGAAATTTTTCGTTGATTATATAGAAAATGCATCGCAACAATTTAATATCTTGTCGCACTTGCGATGACAAATTTCTTTGTTTATGTAGCAACTACGTCACAACAATTTAAGTTGTCGTCGCACTTGCGACGACCTTTGCAACGAAAACTTTCATTGTTTCTATAACAAATGCGTCGCATCAATTTAAGTTGTCGTCGCACTTGTGATGACCTTTTGCGACGACAACTTTTGTTGTTTATATAGCAAATGTGTCGCAGCAATTTAAGTTGTCGTTGCACTGGCGACGACCTTTGCGATGAAAACTTTTATTATTTATATAGAAAATCCGTTGCAGAAATTTAAGTTGTCTTCGCACTTGCGACGAAAACTTTTGTTGTTTATATAACAAATCCGTCGTAGGTGTATCATGGTCATCGAAAGTGCGACGAACAATATTTATTTAAAAAAAAAAAAAAAAATTATTTTAGGCTGCAATTTTAATATTAATATTACCAGTTTAATATTAATATTACCATATCCTCCAAGTGGAACATGGTTTCTCCTATAATTCCTTGGATAATGGGGATAGGTCTCAACGCCTTGATAATGTGCATGAGAGGACAATACATCCCTTAGGCTCTAAATGAATCTTTCGGGGACCTACAAGGGCCATGGACAAGGCCACAAACCACAAAGCATGCCCTATATAAGTTATCATTATCAGTATAGTGGTATGTGGATATCATTAGAAGGTTTTATGATTTAGGGATGTGTACTAGATCCTTGACCATGGTTGGGTTAGAAGTCAAGGGAATTAGGACCTAAGTTAATATTCTTGATCTAATAGGCCATGATCAAGGCCTCAACTACAACATAGTTCCTTTAAAGTGAATCTTTGTCATTTAAGTAGGATATGGGTATAATAATGAGTTTTTTCATAGTAGGAATGGGTCTCAAGGATTTTACCATAACAAAGGGAGGGAGGACAATAAGGGCATTATTCCATAAATGGATTTGTAAGGCTCAATATCCATGAACATCACCTTCAACATAATCCCTTTCGAGGAAATATTTGGCCTCAAAGTTGAATATGTGTACCATTATGAAATATTTTGCACTAGGTACATTTCCATTAAGTAATTAGCCATGGTCAAGCGAGGAAAATAAGGTCCTTGGGTCATTTATGAATCCTTTAGGGATTAAGGGACATAATCAATGCTTTAAACCACATAACATGTTGTCTATAGGGAATCATGAACCTTTGAGTGAGATATGGGTATTGTTATAATATTTTGTGTATCAAAGATGGCTATGAAGGATTTAACCATGGTTGGGGGAAAATCCAAGGAATTAGGACTTGAAAAACTATTATTGGGTTAATAGGCCATGATTAAAGCCATGGACTACAACATGAGACATTTAAAGGGGATCTTTTGCATACGGGTTGGATGAAGTTTCCATTAGGATTTTTGTGTAGTATGGATTTATGTTGGGGCCTTGACCATGATTAGGTGATGAAAATAGGGTGCTTAATCCATAAAGTATGATCAAGGCCTTTAACTACAACATCATCCCTTTAAAGGGGATATTTTTCATATGAATGAGAAAGGGTTTCCATTAGGAATTTTTATGTAGCCGGGATGGGTCTTCTGGCCCTGACCATGATTAGGGGATGAAAATAAGGTCCTTAATCCATAAATTAGTGTAACTAGTCTTATGGGACATGGAATATTCTTCAAACAACTAAAAAAACATTTACAAATTAACTTTGTCCTTGAGCACGATATTAGTACTTTTAGGAGGCTTTACATAAAAGATATGGATCTCACAGATTTGGCTATAAATGAAGCTTCTAGGGCCCTAGTCCATGAAAAAGGACTCAAAGCACCATGCAAACTCAAATCATTGGCCTCTTGGTAAGATATAGGCATCATTAAGACAATTTTCATACCAGGCATGGGTCTCAAGGCTTTGACCATGGTCAATGAAGGAAAACAAGGGTTGTATGATCTAAATTAGTATTTTAGGGATTATAATATTTAACATATGAATGAGATTTGGGAAATATTAGAAAAATTTAGATGCATTGGATGGATTTGGAGACTGTGACCATGGTCATGCGAGAAAATAAAGGGTCTTAAGATCTAAATGAAACTTTTAATGCTCATGAACCATGCACATGTCCTTGAACCACTACAAAGTTTCTTTCAAGGGGATATTTGGCMTCCAATTGGGATATGTGTGACGTTAGGTGGTTTCATGCACCAAGGATAGGTCTAGGGGTCATAACCATGACAAGGAGAGAAAATAAAGGGACTCAAGTCATATATAAATATTTTAAGGATATTGTCCATGAACATGGACTCAAATCACCACATAGGACCTCTAAAAAGGATCTTTGATCTAAAAATGGGATATGGGTGCCTATAGTAGTTTTTTCATACCAAGGAGGGATCTTGGTGTCTTGACCATGGTACAGTAGTGAAAAGAAGAGACATATCAACTAAATGAATATTTGAGGGCTCATGGGATAAAATGGGGTTTTAAACCATTACACACATCCTTTAAAGGGGATATTTAGCCACCAAGTGGGATACATATGAAATTAGGAGAAATTTTTTACCAAGGATGGGATTCAAGGCCTTATCCATGTTAGGATAAAGACACATTAGACCAATTTTATATTAAATAACTCCTATGTGTCGAAATATCCTAACATCCCCCCTTAAGAACAACCTAGGATATGTTTGAAGGATTTACAAAGGTTGCACAATAGGAGAAAGAAGGAGGCATTAGGGCATATCCCCCCTTAATGATAACTTATTAAACTCCTAACATAGATCAAAATTTGGAAAACTTCACTTCTATAAGAGACTTTGTGAAAATGTCTGCAACTTGATCTTTTATAGGGAAAAAGATCACTTGGGAACCATTATGATATTTTCCACTCTAGATGGTTATTAAGATATTTCCCATGGTCCAAGGATAAAATCCAATGTATTGTGGGTGTTAAAATATTCTTTATGGTTCTTGTATCATGCATAGGGTTTGAAACCACCAAACAAGCTTTATAAATGGAATCTTTAGCCCAAAAGTATAATATTGAATCCACTGTGAGGTTTGGCATGATAGGGATTGGTATTTGGGCCCTAAGCATGGTCCAAGGAAAACTGTCAGCATCTTAGGGACAACTGTGTAACATTTTCTTAATATATGAATATAATATAATGATTAAAGGATTAAACTATGCTAAGATAGGAGGTTTTACAATAAGAAATAGAAGTCTTGATCTATTATTCTATTTATTTACTGTGCAAGGAGAAGGTAAAAATTCTTACAAATAGGCCATTCATAATTTTGATTGGTTTGGACACTGACAACATTGTCATCACTCATAATGATATTACAAAATCCATAGGTGGGACATACAACCATGAACCCTATAAATATTCTTTAGGCACTAGTGATTGTCCTTGGATTGTGGTTAAGTCCTTGATACCCATACCTAGTGTGACAAACCTCTTAATAACATCCATATTATATTTTGGTGTAAATATTCAAGATATAGGGCTTGGTGTAAAGATTGCATTTATGCAAAATTACTATTACTCCCAGTACTAGAAGAGAGTTCCTTATCTATCATAGGATGAATCAAATTCTTGTAATGCTTTGTGTTGAGAAGGTTATGTAAGAATGTGAGTATAAAGGTTGGGATGAGAAATATAGAATCTTATTGCTTGTTTTTTTCACCAGGGTGGCCTCATAGCCTAGGTTGGTGGTGATATCTACACTAGATGGTTGTGGTTCAATGGAAATTTTCTCTTACATGACCAATCTCTTGGACCAATTTTTGTTAAAAGATAAGTCTCATTTTTTTGTTTATGAATATGCAAAATTACCATTACTCCCAGTCATAAAAAAATTATGTGTTATGCATGCTATGTGCCATTTTTTTCTGGTTTTGAATTTAAGTATACAAGGAAATGAAGGAAAATTTCATGACGCTAGAGAAGAAAATGATTTATACCTTTTCGGAAATGTGTTTTGGATCATGGAGGTGACCACCCTTCAAACCTGCATTTTTCAAAGACATTAAAAGGTTAAATGACTGAATAATAGCTAAACATATATGAGGGAATAACCATGTACAAGTGCAAAGGAAGGCTACTAGGTGGGCTTGAAACAAGAGAACTCTTAGCTCACACATACATAATACATAAGATTAGACGCCATGTAAAACTCAAGTGCACCACTATCTAAAGGAGTTTTAGCCTTTGGAATACATTGTGAAAGAAGATTAGATATGAAGTCTACCGAATAAAATATCATCTCATGCTTGAGCACCCCATGCATAATCAAAATACATCTTAACCATATGTATCTAGTGCATCGTCTTCCATACAAGAGGTTCAAGAGAATTGTTAAGGCTTGAAGTTCTCATAAGAATAGAGGGAGGCCATGAAGCCTAAGGAAATGGTTGGATGATATGGAGTTCACTATAGTTTAAAATTGCTTAAATATTTCTAACCTACAAGGTTACATATAAAATAAATAATGCAATATAGAAGATGAAATACTCAAAGAAAATGTGTCTAAACTGAAATATGTGCTCGAGTGGTACAATAACCATTTGATAATACTTATTTCAATAGGTCAATGACAATGTATGGCTTTGATGTAAGAGTTTCACATGGTGTATTTTACAAATACAAAACACAATCCTAAGACTCTAACACAACTCAATTGACCTTCACTCAAATAGTTAAATAGTAATTAGGCCTTCAAAGTGCTTCAATGTATGGT
>JASDQU011314804.1:15436-39981 GCA_032191745.1 Picea mariana | reverse complement strand
CAAAGCCACTTCAACCAAGCTAATAATTCCAAGCCAACCAAAAGCTCCAAGCTAACCAAAGCTAACTTTCTGCATGAGATCTCCTCTCCTTTTATAAGTTGAATAGGATAAGGTGAGGAGGTTAGGATTATCCCACTAAATCATGAAAGCGAGTAAGATCCAAACCATTTGGATGCCACCTCACCATGGAAGTTTATCCTTCTAGAAGATTCGAGAAAACACTCATTTTTCCCACGTGGAAGCATTCTCGCACCCTGCCTATAGTGAAACCTGCGAACCTCTCGCAACCCAGCTATGGTGCAACCTATGAGAATTAGGCATTCTCGCACCCTATCTATATAGCAACCTGCGAACTTCCTTTTTTACAGGGTTTTTACAAGGGAAAATGCAACTTGTTTTCTCAGAAAAAGTTCTTCTCCCTTCTTTCTTCAGGAACTCAGGCCACTGACCCTTCTGAAGGCAATAGATAGGTTTACATCATTAACGATCATAGGGATGACGAAAATAATGTGTAACAGAGATCCCCCCAAAGTATGAAGTTAGAACAGAGTGATAGCTGAAATACTTTGTCGAGTGTGTGTAGGGAACAAGGAACAGTCGATCGGAAACCTACCAACAAACAAGGAAATACAGTACAATAATATATCATCACTGAGGTAGGCATTCCCATACTCAGAATACAAATGACTCAAAGCATAAATGCCAACATGCGAAGATCCATGTCAAGTAAGACAAGTCATGGCCACCAAACATACACTGTGGATCCATGCTAATATGACTCAAATCTGAACATAGCCACCAAAAATACACTGTGGATCTATGTGTTAAAGACTCAAATTTGAACATAGCCACTAGACATACAATGTGGATCTATGCAACAGTACACTAAATATACTCCAATGCAACTTGGATCTGTCAGAAAAATATCCAGGGTCTTCATCTCTATCACTCTATAGTACGAATCTAACCATGTGAATACATGTGTTGAAGTCAAACATGGTAGAAACCACTTGATTATCGGTCATTAGTGTATACCGTTAACAAGTGCGAGGGAAATCACCATTAATGTCAATGACTCCCAAGGTACACTAGTACAATCCAACGAATGTGAATAAATGAGATGAAGTTGAACACTCGGCGGAATCTCTTGATCAGGGGTCAATAATGAAAACCCACTGTCGAAAGTGAGGAAACCTTCCATTGAGGCATGCAAGTTCCAAGGTACTAATTAGTTTCTAAGTCTAATTTTTGGATAATGAGTTGAAGTCAACAGGAAAAGACTCGTCACAGGAGGGCCTTAATGTATCCCACATCAATGACACGAAAACAAGTAACAAGATTTGATGTAGATCAGAGTAACAAGTGATTCAGGACTGACTCAAGGATGGTTGATGCAATAGAAGGCTTAAAGACTGCAGAAATGGCCAACGCAATAGAAGGCTTTCCAGGTTGAACTTCTCTTTGAACATATTGACGACACGACAACTATCTTGGAAACACTGAATCAACAAAAGGGATCATAGACCAATTTGTAATCTTATAAAGGAATATGATCAAGAGACAAGTGGATTTTCTAACCTAGACACAAAGCGAGCGAAAGGGTGTCATGTTCAAAAGTGACTCTTCCATGGAATACAGGTTTAGATACAATTCTTTCCCAATTTTTCCCCAAACATTTATGGCGAGTACCTCTTTATTTTTACACAAGCTTGAGGAGGATAACATATGCTTGTAATGTAAGCTCATCCTTCGAACGAGTCCCTCGGAGTATTTTTAATGAACCCTAGGAAGGAGTGGTTTGGTCCCATTGCAGGTCTTTCGATGTTTATTTAACGAGTCCAAAGAAAGAAAACTCATGGTTTTTTCATATTTAGAGAGTTTGAAAAATACTTAAAGAAAACTCAGGTCCCATATGGGCCTTTCAATGTTTGTTTTATGAGTCCAAAGAAAGAAAACTCATGGGTTTTTCATGTTTAGAGAGTCTAAAAAACACTTAAAGAAAACTCTCTCAGTTCCTTTTTCGTAAAATAGTCTGTTGAGATCGAAAAAGAGATAAACTATCGCTCAACAGATGTTTTCTTCAAATACTTTAACGAGCGTGAAAAGAACAAGGTTGCTCAGCAATCTTTTCATGTTTAGAGAGTTTGAAAAGAGCTTAAAGGGAACTCCAGGGGGTTCCTTTTTAGTATAAACTTTACGAGTTCGAAAAAGTGATAAAAGTATACTCAGTTACATTCTCATTGATTTACAAGCACGAGAAGGAACAAAGACTAAGCTCGGTAACTTATTCTCATGTATTTACAAGCATGAGAAAGAACAAAGACTAAGCTCGAGATTGTTTTCATTTTTACGCAAGCTTTAAAACAAATCAAAACTATGCTTGGACCTGGTTTTATTTTTACACAAGCTTGAACCAGAGGAAACTATGCTTGTGGTAAATGGTTTCATTTTTACATAAGCTTGAACCATACAAAACTATGCTTGTGACTTCCCAATGCATAACACAGGGATGGTTGGTACTTAGCCCCCAGCTTAAGAATCTAGTGGCTCAACCTCAACATGAAGTCCAAAGGCTGAGGCAAATGCCCCCCAAGCTTCGTTTCATCCAACTGCAAAGGAGAATGAAATGAAGATTTAAATACTAGATGAAGGACTTCACTCAAATAGAGAGGGAGAAAACTATTTCTTTTTTTAACGAGCTTGACATAGAAACAAAAACTATGTTCATAACCTCTGTTTCATTTTATTTTTTTTTATGTCTGGAGGAATCAACAACTGGTTGGGCACGTGGTCATTTTATCCAACCGCTACCACTATAACCTCTAGGTGTGCCCACGATGCCCCTTACGTGGCACACAAGGCACAAGGTAAGTCGGGGGGGAGTTGAACTCGAAACCTCATGGAACTTCATTTTCATGGCACTTTCCAATTGAGATACCCCCCTGGGGGCCTCTGTTTTATTTTTTAACGAGGTTGCCACAGAGATGAAAAAACTATCCTCGGAAGTGGTTTCAATTTTTAACGAGCTTGAAATCATAAAACCATGCTCAAAAACCTTTTTTTCATTTTTTAACAAGGTTTCCTCAGAGACGAAAAAACTATCCTCGAAGTCTTCTTGATCAGGGATTCCAAGAGGAAAATGCTCTGGAAGGAGACCATGTCAAGGGAAAAAACTCGATCATGGCTTTCAAGAGGTCTTCATTTGATGGAATAAACACACTCTGGAAGGACTCCATGTCGAGGGTCGTGACAGGAGTAAAGAGATCAGGCTCTAACAACCCTATCGAAGAGATCACCATGTCAACTACTAGATCTAAGTCATCAGAAGTTGAAGCCATGGGAAACAATGCCACATAATTGACTTGTGGTGGGGGCGATATCACCTGCATATAAGAAACATTTAGGGAGGCAATCCAGTCAGGGTCAATGAATGAGAGTTGATCAACAGTCACAACTCATCCATCATGAGGGAAAGATATCACACGAAAAAGAGTAGACACAATAGCTTTCATGGCATAGACATAATCTCACCCAAGGAGTAAAGAAAAATCCAAGGGGTCTTGGACTACCATGACATCAATAAAGAAATTTTTCCCTCCCAAAGTTATAGGAAACTGAGGAAGGGTCCCTAAAGGTTGATTGGTTCTTCTGTTAAAAGCTAACAGATTCTGTGTAACCGACACAAGTTGAGGACAACCCAAAGCCTGCCAAGCAATAGAGGACAAAATACTAACGAACGCACCTTCATCTATCAATGTCTGAGGAACATATCGACCACAAACCTGTACAGTAATCTGGAAAGGAATGTAAGAGGGAAGATGAGGTCCAGTTAGCACACCCCAATCAAAATGGATGGCCTCGTTACTTGGAGGGGGTTCCATGGGAGAAGGAGGAATAACCCTCAACACGACAGAGTCTATATCAACGAGAAAAATGTGGGCAGTATCGGGTTTACTCTCGAGTGGGAGAGTAGGATCGACCGATGGAGAGATCAGATCGACCACTTGGCTTTCATTCTCCAGGGGGAGAATGGGATTGAACAAGGATGGTATTGGATCAACCACTTTGTCAACTAGTTCAACTAAGGACGTGACCAGATTGACGACATGATCAACCAGATTGACCGGTGAAGGGACCGGAGCGATCATTCCATCAACTATTGGAAGGTTGAGAGAAAGATTACAGTAAGCAGCTGGAAGTTGAGGTTGTAAAACAGTCATGTCTTCTAGTAATTTAGAGGCCTCGTCCATATGAGGACAAAGGTGAGTGAGATGACTCCCTTTGCATAACATACACGGGAACTTTACTCTACTTTTCTTCATTCCAACCATATCATGACTGGTTGACGGGGGGTTGTCAGCATGTTGTTCAGAGGCTAACAATGTGGGTTGGCGAGGATGTGTAGACCATACTTCTATAACCTTGGGTAGACTAGGGCATTCCTTAAGAAGATGGCTACCCTTACAAAGCCTGCAAGGGTACTTGGGCTTACAAGTTGTTGGGGTGATCTTGGCATCATCAACACTCCCAGCATGATTAACAGTAACTGGTTGTTTTCCAACATGTTTAGCAGTGGTTGGAGGTTTTGACCCTCGCTTATCTTTATTCTTCTTAAGCTTTATTTTCTTCTTCTTCTTATTCATCGGGTTACTAGCTTCAGAACTGTCACTCGACGAAGAAGATGAAACAGAAGGTGACCTTGCAAGCGAAGAAGGCGAAGAAGACCTTACTGGTGAAGAAGGTGAAGGATCAACATGAGGTTGATGCTCTTGGGGGGAAGTGCTTGTGACTGAAGCACTAACTGCATTCAGTATTACCTGAGTGGAAAACAACCATACTGGTAATCCAATAGTGAGACCTGGAAGGCTCAAAGTAGCAATGTGAGGAGGGCCAATGTTTCCATAAGAAGGAAAAACAAAAGGTTCCCCTGGAGCAGGGGTTCCTTCATTGGTCATTCTAGGAATTGACACCATTAAATAAATCCAACCTATAGTCTTCTAGGGAAAACAAACAGCACACATTGAAAATCTAGGAAGCAAGCAAACAAACAAAACCTTCTCAAAATGAACGCACTAGTTGGTGATGAAATCCAACGTCACGGGAACAATGTAAGAAGGGGATGAGATAGAGCGGGTGGAAAATTTACGTTGACGACCTTCTTAATGGACTTACACCCTGGTGCAAGCTCCCACACATAATCGTCGGTATACCCTCCAAGGAGCCCAAGTGAGTTTGGCCAATGTCGATTCCAGGTACCATGAAGACTTTCCCCCCCACAGTCACCTTGTGTAAAGACCCTAAAGAGATAGGACACTAAGGTTACCAATCACTACAGTGATGCCTAGGGAAACAGTCAACAGTCTGATCCACGTGCAAGGGTAGGGTATCTAGCCTGAAATCAACTTGGAAGGCTTCCACTCATCATTGTGGGTATGCCCTCAAGCGACCCCCATAATACGTGCAATCTCTACACCAAGACCGACAAAGTAGGGTGAGTAACTCTGCTAGTCTCAATGCGACCTTATGATTGACCCTTGTGTTAGAAGGGCTTCCTAGGACAAAATGTAATAAGTGGATTTAACTGCTCCCTAACTCCAGATTCTATGTTTGTTTGCAACTTTGGAAAGTTATCTTGCACCTCTATTCCAAAGCCCTACAACTAATCTAATGTAGGTTTGCTACCAGAAAAGATAAAAAATGTCTAATCAGTTTTTATAAGCGCTTTATTTTATGGCTTTTGTTACTCAAGAGGAAAATGGCGTGGACAATATGGTGTTTTGACCGACTCGAAAATTATGCAAATATATGAAGCTGCAATCTTTTTATTTCAATGAAAGCTATGCTACGAGAAGGAGAAAACATTTATCATTCCCATATGCACGATGTCCCAAAATATATTAAACTCGTCAATATCAAGATTCTCAAGAAATGAGAAAAAGGTATTGAACACCAATGCATGATTCATGGCCCCCCCTGGCCATGAGGGGGGGAATTTTTCATAATTTAAGATCAAAAAACACCAATAATCATGCAATTTCGCTACTTGAAATGCAAGGATGCCCCCAATCTAATATAAAGCAAGAAATTAAAGAGAACTAATGAACTTTCTTATCGGTTTCAAAAATTTCACTAAAAGAAATAATGAACTTTCTTAAAACAAAGAAACCCAAACTAAAAGTTCTCTTTTAAAGCGAACTATTCAAAAGAAATATGATATTTCCCTAAACAATTCTAAAGAAAACACATGCTTTGTAATTGAAAGACACTCAAACCAAGAAACTAATCCTTCAAAACCAAACAAAGCAAAGATGGATAAAAGCAACTCAAAGAATGTCAAGAAGACTGTAAAGAGATCAATATAGGCTCCAAAAGTTCAATCCAGCTGTTCAAAGCAAAACTGGGCATCAAAAAATGACAAGACCCAATCCAAAAAAAAATTCAAACAAGTTCGCAGGCTGGCAGTGTATTATAGTGCGAGAATCAAAGATTCTCGCAAGCTGAACAAAGGTTGACTGCAAGGGGTTCGCACTGGACTTAACACCAGGGTGAGAACTTAGGTGTTTCTCGCAAGCCACTAAAGGGTAAAGTGCTAGAATGCCTGTAAACAAACAAAAAATGGAAAAAGGACTAAATTTGAGTGAACTTTTAGATCCAGAGAGTCTGGATGGATCTCCCACAGACTCAAAGACCAGAAAACAAGCAATCAAAGAAAGGGAAACTAGACTAACTAGGAAACAATCCGTTCCCCAGTATGGTCGCCAATTTTGTTATCGGACTAATTGGTAGGTGAGGACACTAATATATCTCCCTAGATCCACCTAGATCTAGAACAAAACACACCAGAACATGATGCTTTCCTTAAGTTTTAGATATTGAATTTACTAACTAAAGAGGGATGAGTGACATACCATTTAAATGTCGCTTCCTCTCACTATCACCATCCTAGCTCCGTTCCAATGCTCATACAATGATGATCTTGCAAAAGAACACAACCAACCAAAGTGATAGTAATAGAATAAACTCAATATAAACCTATGTATGTGATCAAGGAATCATACAATAAAACACAACCATCTTTATAGGAAAGAATCATATTACTGTATCATATTAAATGTGAAAGAGAGATTACAACCATGGCCTTGATGTCATAAGGTCCCTTCCAACTGTCCTTCGTTCCCCACACACTTTCACTCCAAGAATTTTGAGAGCATAGATCTGATAATATTCACAATCTATCTTGACAAAGGCAAATCTCAAAGCCACTCCAACCAAGCTAATAATTCCAAGCCAACCAAAAGCTCCAAGATAACCAAAGCTAACTTTCTCCATGAGAGCTCCTCTCCTTTTATAAGTTGAAGAGGATAAGGTGAGGAGGTTAGGATGATCCCACTAAATCATGAAAGCAAGTAAGATCCAAACCATTCGGATGCCACCTCACCATGGAAGTTTCTCCTTCTAGAAGATTCGAGAAAACGCTTGTTTTTCCCACATGTAAGCATTCTCACACCCTGCCTATAATGCAACCTGCGAACCTCTCGCAACCTAGCTATGGTGCAACCTACGACAATCAGGCATTCTCGCACCCTGCCTATATAGCGACCTGCGAACTTTCTTTTTTACAGGGTTTTTACAAGGGAAAATGCAACTTCTTTTCTCAGGAAAAGTTCTACTCCCTTCTCTCTTCAAGAACTCAGGCCATTGACCCTTCTGAAGGAAACAGATAGGTTTACATCATTAACAATCATAGGGATGACGAAAATAATGTGTAACAACAGTATCCTAGAATGTGCACACTTCCTCATTTTACTGCGCAGTAAATGCGCGCACTATGCCATGAAAGGTGCATACAAAAATTATATCAAACAACTCACCATCTTAAGTACATTTTTATTTATATTACAATTGGGTTCAATTTAGGGATATTACAATCCCCTCCCCTTATTTATGCACTGTCCTCAGTGCATTATGTACTCATACACAACAAAATTTCAAAAATCCTCAAAAATATGCGGGTATTCTTCTCGCATTGCATCCTCATGCTCCCAAGTAGCGTCCTTAGGACCATACTAGGTCCATTGGACCTTTACAAGCCCTATGGATCAATCCGAAGCTGTTTGATTTTCCAATCCATAATGCATACCGAATGCACTTGGAAAGCGCCTTCTTGCTCCACCTAGATCACATTCCAATCAATAACATGATTAGCATCAAGTATATATTTCTTGAGCAATGATACATGGAGTACATTATGAATGGACATAGATGCAAGCAATGCAATCATATAAGCTATTGGACCAATTCTTTCTAGGATTTCAAATGGCCCACAATAGTGAGCTTCCAACTTTGAACAATTTCCCAACTTCAGAGAACTTTTGTTGGCCTTAACTTTCAAGAATACATGGTCTCCCACTTTAAATTCCTTGTGAGTTATACCTTTATCAGCATAGATTTTCTGCCTGTCTTGGGAAGCCTTTAATTTTTTTTTTATTTTTATCATTTTCTCCTCCATTTTTCTGAGTAAATCCGGCCCAACCACTGCTCTATCTATTGGATTATCCTAGCTTACTGGTGTGTTGCACTTTCTACCATAAAGTGCCTCAAATGGACTCATCTTTAAAGATGTTTGGTACCCATTGTTATAAGAAAACTCTACCAAGTGTAGGTAGTCTTCCCATTTTGATGGTTTATCCATCACATACATCCTCAACATATATTCAATCACTTGATTCACCCTCTTTGTTTGTCCATCTGATTCTGGATGATAAGTTGTACTAAAATTCAAATTTGTTCCAATTCCATTAAATAATCCCTTCCAAAATTTTGAGGTAAATTTTGGATCTTTGTCAGACACAATTGTCTTGGGTATGCCATGTAATCAAATAATTTCTTTCATATAAACATCAACAACGTTGGTTTCCTTGTGAGTGAGCTTAACTGGAATAAAATGGGTAGCGTTAGTAAGCTTATCCACCACTACCATGATAGAATCATGTTGTTTGTTTGTTCTGGGAAGTTTGGTGATGAAATCCATTGTTAAAACTTCCCATTTCCACTCAGGAATGGGTAATGGTTGTAGAAAACTAGTTGGGTGTCTATGCTCAGCCTTTACCTTTTGACATTCCAAACATTTTGCAATAAAATCCGTAACTTATTTCTTCATGCCTAACCAATAATATTGGCTCTTGACAGTTGCAATAGTTTTCTGATAACCAGGGTGCCCAACATAAGGTACATTATGCATTTCTCTCAATATCATATTTTTCAATTCCTGAGAATTTGGTACATAAAGTATGCCCCTGTACATGAGAATTTCATCATTATCTAGCTTGTATTCTTCAATTTTCTGCTGCAAATTACCTTGCTGTAATTTTGCCACTAAATCCTTGTATTGCAAATCTAATTTTGCAACCTCTATAATTCTATCTTTCAAATCTGATTGGTACATGCTAATGGTTGTAGCATGTAATTTATGCACTCTTGTTTTGAGTTCATCAGCCACTTTGTTCTCTTTCCCCTTGATATGTTTTATATCAAAGTCATATTCACTTAGAAATTCTAACCATCTTCTTTGCCTAGCATTTAGATTTGGTTGATCAAATAAATATTTCAGACCATTATGGTTTGTTCTTAGCTCAAACCTTTTCCCCATGAGGTAGTGTCTCCATTTCCTCAAGGCATGCACTATGGCTGCCAACTCCAAATCATGAGTAGCATAGTGTCTTTCATGCTCCTTCAACTTCCTTGATTCATAACATATAACAAACCCATTTTGACTGAGGATTCCACCAAGTCCTTCTTTACATGCATCTGTGCACACAATAAAGTCTTCTCTTGGGTCTACAATCCTTAGTATTGGAGCACTTGTTAATAATTGTTTCAAGTGTTGGAAACTCTTTTCACAATCCAATGTCCACTGAAACTTCACACCCTTTCTTTGCAAGGAAGTGATTGGGTGTGAAATATTTGAGAATCCTTCAATAAATCTCCTATAGTAGCCTGCAAGGCCCATAAATGATCTAACCTATGACACATTCTTTAGCGCTAACCATTCTCTAACGGCTTCTATCTTCTCAAGATCCACTGTTATCCCATCCTTTGAGATGATATGCCCCAAATAATGAATTTTCTTTTGATAAAATGAGCACTTGCTCAATTTGGCATACAAATGATTCTCCCTAAATACTTGCAACAAAATTCTCAAATGATTCTCATGCTCTTATTCTAACTTGGAATATACAATGATGTCATCCAAAAAGACAATGAAAAACTTGTCTAAATATTCTTGGAAAACACCATCCATTAAGCACATGAAAACATTGAGTGCATTTGACAACCCAAATGGCACCACTATGAACTCATAATGACCAAACCTTGTCCTGAAGGCAGTCTTGTTGATATCTTCCTCTTTAATCCTTACCTGATGGTATCTTGACCTGAGATCTATCTTTGAAATATTTTGCATCCTTCAATTGATCAAAGAGATCGTCAATCCTTGGCAGAGGATACTTGTTCTTT
The DNA here is from genome assembly GCA_032191745.1 of Picea mariana. NCBI lineage: Eukaryota > Viridiplantae > Streptophyta > Pinopsida > Pinales > Pinaceae > Picea > Picea mariana. The sequence continues at coordinate 29,466 of JASDQU011314804.1, read as the reverse complement.
ACAGTCACTTTATTCAACTGTTTGAAATCAATGCACAATATTAATGTCCCATATTTCTTCTTCATGAACAAGACTGGGGAACCCCAAGGTGACACACTTGGGCGTATATACCCCTTCTTCAAAAGTTCTTCAAGTTGCATTTGCAACTCCTTCATTTCTGGTGTACTCATTCTATAAGGAGTCTTTGACACTGGAGCTGCTCCAGGCATTAAATTTATAGAGAAATCAATATCTCTCTTTGGGGGTAGTCCTAGTACCTCCTTGAACACATCTTCAAAATGTTCCAGGACTGCATAATCTTCCAAATTTGGCACCTTATCTTTACGTGTCTCTTCCATATGTGCTGCAAATATTTGACACCCTTTTCTGTAACATTTCTTCCATTGCAATGATGAAATTTATCTAATGGTTACTGCCCTGGGAATTCCCTACACTTTCCTTAGGCTCCCTTCCTCACCCAAGCAAGTGAATTCCTTGTTATGACAGTCTAGGATAGCATGATGTTTATCTAACCAATCCATCCCAAATAGATAGTCATAAGAACATAAAGGAAAGATGTTCAAATCTACCTTAGTGTTCAGTCCATTCATGTCCATAAGGCATGACTTAACCATATCATTGACCTTTTTTTGGCTATGGTATCCAGCTACACCAACCAATATTTTCCATGCTTGCTTCTTGGCAGACGCAAACTTTCCACCACCTTAGGATCTATATAAATATGACTAGCTCCTGAATCAATTAAAATAGAAATGGTTTGGATGTTGATCATACATTCCACTTCAATCATATGTGAATGATACTCTACTTTCTTGTTATCCAAGGCTGCATAGATCCTTGGTACATTTCTGCCCATTTGATCCATTATTTCAGCTTGTTGTACATTGTGGCCAGTCCTCACTTTTTCACTTTTTTGAGGGCAATCTCTGAACATATGATCTCCTTTACAACCTGTTGACGGGCGAAATTCACCGCTCGTCAACTGGAGGAGTGAATCTGGTCCAGGGTTGTTGTTGAAGGGAGAAATCGATCATCCGTCAACTGAGAGAGTGGAACCGGTCCGGGGTTGTCTAATAACCCAAGTCGTTTGGGGTGAACCACCCTGACGGGTTTAGCAGCTCCGCTAGCCGATCTAAGGTCCTAATAAAACAAAAAAAAGAAAACTAATCTAAACTAACTAATCTAACTATTCTATATATACAATCTACTAACTAATATTATACTAACTCTAATTAATTAACTATCTAACTACCAACTGAAATATAACTTATTCATAAAATGTACAATATCTACAATTAACAGATTTGAATAAAACCTGCGAAACTCATTTATATTCTGTCCTAAAACAGAAAGGAATATTTTTGTTGATTTTATATTTTTATGAACAGAAATAAAACAGAAAGATAACTAAACTAAAACACTCATCTAAACTAAAAATATATCTAAATACACTACTAATAAATATACTAAACAAAATAAATAGCAAACTGACCTGGAAACGCTCCAGGTTTGTCCTGTGTACGATGATTGTCTTAACTGTTCGGAGGGAGGAAAACCGCACTGAATAATCTAGGAGCTTTTCGTATACGATAAGCTGCAGTGCTCTTTAATTTTGTTTACAGGACAAACAAGACATAAAAATCACAACAATCATATGATTTATAAACCTTTACAATTAAATAAACCCATATGCAAAGACTTATACAAAATAATTCAATTGATGAAGAAGAGAAATCTATCATTCACAAACTGAATCAAGTAATTGCTGTGTTTTTTTTAGTTAGTGAAAGAAATCAGGCATGTATCACATTAATTCAATCATATCATTTTGCAAAAGACTATGATAGCTAAAGTAGTCACTAATCAAATGCAAATTGATAAGCATAAACATGAAACAAAAGATTGATATTATGAAAGCTAAAGCTATAGCAGAACATCAACTTTTGTCTCAGTTTGTATTAAAATTCCATAGCCTGGTTCTCCCACAAGTGAGGATGATCCTTATTAAAAAAATAATAAGTATTTATAAGTTTTTCCACAGGGTAAAACCTCCCTGTGGAAGTTATCAAACTATTTACATAAAATATGGGAAGATATCCCAAGTCTAACTAAACTAGGAAACTACAATAAAACTAAGATACACAAATATTCCCCTAGACTGTCCAACAAGGTCCCGTTCAATTTGAATTTACCTGAAAAGGACCAAAAATGAGCAAGTTAGAAGGGTTCTTTATTAACAAAATGATAAAAATTTTATCCTATAGACTAGCTACATAATCTTGCGATTCTGTAGCTGGTCTAAATAAGACATAGAATCAGCATCAGAATCGATTTAAAAAATCTTTTTAAAACAATTAAATCCAATTATCATTCAATAACCATTTGAAAATGAATCATTGAAATTGGAATGGCTATACCATTCGAAATTTAAACAAAATCAAACAACTGACCATAGAGATACGCGTGTTCTGTTTCTTTTGTTACCACAAAGTCGAGTTAACAGGATCATGATCAAACAACAAGGAAATCGTTCCATATCCAGTGCAATCAATACAATTAAAACAAATTTTATGCAATTGTTATGCCGTCTCATCAAAAGGTAACACAATCGAATCTAAACAGAATCATTTACAAATTGTCATAACTGTATTGATATAACAAACACTTCATGCCATGAGCAAATTAAACCAACACTGTTGCGTAACGAAATCGTAATGAAATCTCTCAGTTGGTAACAAGGTTCACAAGAATTATATGATCATTTGTTTTTAGCAAATTGGGTGGACAAGATCGATTTCCTTTGATCAAAATTATTTGTTTGAAACACATTATGACCGGATTTGATAGAGACAACAAATATTAACCAATTTGTTTGCAAATTAAAAACAAACAGATCAGCTTTCACAATGTGAATCTAACTCATGAAAGTGATCGAACCAACTGAAAATACACAGCATTCTATTTAAGTGAATCAAACAATGAGGAGTCTAACATAATCATCGTGAATCGAAACTGTCCCACGATTCGGGCATGAATATTATTTGCACAGGCTTAAATGAGAGCACTGTTTGCGTAAAAACAGAGTCGTTCTTCCCAAATTGGAAATGGTCAGAATTGGATTCTAGCATTGAAAATTATGTGACACATCATATGTAACAACCAGACTCATAAATTATCCAACGATCAAAGCATACAAATCGAATCGAAACGTGATTGCATTCCAATCTAGCATGAAAACTTCTTGCCCTGAGTAGATACGAAACAAATCTAATTAAAAAAAACAAACTATGAATTTCGCTAACCCTATCAAATCAAATCCAATTGAAAACCAATCAAATCCAATACAAATCTACCAGTGACTAAATTAGGAATGATCAAATCATGTATCAAAATGGAAATCCATTTATTTTTAGCAAATTGAAACAATGTACAGGATGAACACCGAGAGGCCTTTGAAATATAAACAGAATTCAAATCATTATATTAACCTTAACCATTCACACAACTAGAACGATATCAATTTCATACCTGTATGGCGACGAGACGTCTTGATTATGCCAATTTTGAGTTGACCACGACTGTGGTTGACTCAACATTCTTGAAAAGGATGGAGCCAGTTATCTTTTTCTTTTTATCAGTTGCTTGGAGCTGGTCTCTTTGGCTGGTCAACACTGCAATTTGATCTTCCAGCGATTGAATTTTCGATTGGAGTATGGGAACGTCAATGTAGTATCGTTCCAGCCATAAATTGCATTGGTCACAGGAAGACTATGTGGGGTTTGAAAGAGCAAGCAAGGGTTTGATCACTTTACTGAGGGTTTCATTAGGCAGTTTAATACCAGGGTAGCTAGGGTTGTTCCTTAGGCAGGGGGGAATATTTGTCACAAAATCATAAGGTGGTTCGGGGCATAAACCCTGCRAATAAGGGTACTCGCTGGCTAATAAACGTTCTACATCAGAGTTGGAATCCTCACTTAGGATGATAGGGTTTGACTCGGCAGAGGGTTTAGGTTTGTTCCTAGCCATCCTTGAAATCAAACGAGCATTCTTTTTACCCTTAGCGTTAGCAGTAGGGTTTKCCTTGGACTTTTTGCTCGCAGGCTTCTTAATAGTCTCGGCCTTCTCAGTTCCAATGTCTGGTGAGTCAACACCAGGGTCGACCGAGGGTTTAGGTAGTAGGACATGGAAGGGCACAGGCRGCTCAACCTTGGTTTCAATTAACATAGGCTTGTCAACCTTGACAGGGTCTGAGTCATCGAAACCATTTCGAGCAACGAAAGCTCTCCAGCTATCACCGTGCAAACTCAAATGATAAACAATGATAAGCTTAATAAGCCCATGGTGGAACAGGATACTGTCAGCCTTCTACCTTTTAAACCTTTTCGACATTTTATATAGGCTGTGCTGAAAGTAAAAGGGCATATTCAACGAGTATCCCATAAAAGTCATTAGAAAACGCAGGTGGTAGAGGAAAACGAGTCTGTATCGACCTTCACAGATCACAAACTGTTTGACTACCATCAAAGTATCATGCCATCATGGTTTAAGTGCAAACATGGGCATACCTCTGTCACAAGAAGTGACTTTGCACAAGAGGAACAACAGTGTCCATGGCACCTCCTCGACCTTACAATTTTTGAACCAACGTTAGCCTGTGGCAGGTAACCCTGTAGTAGAACTGATAAATCCCTCATCGATTTCCAACTGTATGTCGCCCACCTTGGCTCTACAGCCATCGAAAGTCATGGAAAACTGTCGTGCTACACAGAGATTAAAACCCTCAAATCGTTGCACGAAGGTGAGCCACCCGTTGTCCTCCAAATCTTTTCGAGCATTGTCAAACATTAACAAGGCTTGGTTGTCGTTTGGCTCGATTCGCATGACTGGTGCCATGGAGCCGAGCACACGGTAAGTCCAGGGTTTGGGTCATAGCACACACAGGAGCAGAGCTACCCGAGCTAATAGAAGTGAGCGGGAATAAGGGATAGGCATAAATTCCATCGTGCGAAGGTGGTGGAGCTTATCTCTGCCATGCAAAATAGTAATTGCGAAAGTACAACCGCCGATTTACATATTTGTTCGATCCATTATATTAGTTCAACAATCAAGTCATTTTCCCAACTAATGAAATCAAATGTATAAACCAACGCGCGCAAATGTTATGCCATAGTTTTAAACACCCGACATATAAATCAAAACCAAATTCAATTATGCGCCAATGTACCAGCTCATATCAATAGTTTAACCAATGTGCCAATGCATTTATATAATCAACATAGGTATCATATTAAAAAGATATATATGAAAGATTTAACCATAACACCCATGTATATTATGAAACCAAAAGGTCAAGTAAATCAAATAAAAATGCAAATCCAAATGCCAATATATTACAAACTCAATGAAACCAAATTACACAATCAATCGAAGCATGAGTACCAATCAAAGGATCTTGCCAGCTGTATAATGATAAATAAAAGGTAAGAGCAATAGGCATATCGACAAAAAAATATAATGACAGTTCAGATAGTGATTTTAATGCGTCTTCGAAAGACCAATGTTTTCACGCTTACAGTCGTGAAAACAAAATGAAAATAAGTGTGTAAAAAGGCGCCAATAATAAACGTGTCGTTCATTTGAAAATTGCGATGAAAAATCGATGTTTGCAAAACATAGGTGTAGGCAGCTTACAAGAAAATGGAAAAATGTGATATGGCTGCCAACAATGGCGACACACTGGTAGAAGCAGTTATCTATGTCTAAAGAAACAAATTCAGATTAAGACAGCAAAGATAATTTCAACTCAAAAACAACAACCAGAAAATAGTATAAACATCATCATTAACCAATTATTGCAGCAGTGTTTCAAAAGATGAAAAATGATAACAATCTTAGATCAGCAAGTCACGATATTAAAGAGAAAATCTCCAATACTGTTGGCATGGCCACTGCTGCCAGCAGGCATCCATAGCCTCGACAGGGTTGCCATTTAACCCACTCTGACATCTGTATCCTGCCAAGAAGTTCTAGATCAGAATAAAGGACATTAAAGAGGTTTCTTTTTTGCAAATTTCCATATACCCGACATTGCTTCGCTGTCAGCGGGCCTGTTCAGTACTTCGGCGAAGTTGTCTTGGCGTCATGCATGCATTTACCCGCTGCCAGCAAACCTGTTCAGTATCCCGGTGGGTTTACAAGCACTTCCTACAACTCTTATTAATAATTTGTTTTGTTTTGTTTTTCATAGATATATAGCTGAGCAGGGTGACGCTGAAAATCATGATTTTTAACATATTTTTTCAGACCTTATCAGAATTTTTTAGAGCTGTCCTTTATTTAGATCCAGAGATGTTTTACTTACAAAAAACAACTTCCAAAGACAGGGAGACATCTTCTGAGTCACTCCTTTACGGAAAAGGGACAGCGTAAAAAGATAATAGATGATCATGACAAGCTTTACTCAGATATTGAAATCAGTAAACTTCTTTCAGACAACAGACTTTTCCAACACAGATATAAATTTAAGAAATATACCATTGATGTTTATACAAATCTTCAGAAGTTATTTCAGCGGAGGAAATTTCTATTGTATTTGTCTGAATATCTCAGTACACAGGTGTGTGTATTTCAAAGAAAACAGAAACTAATAAATTCAAATCAGAATCAAAAACAGAAAGCAAATGAAAAAGCAAACAAAAATAAAATATTTACATAATATACAAGGGTAGTCATCAAGCAAAGTATCTCTTCAGGGCTTGGCCATTCACCGGATAGGTGTCAAGCTGCCCTTCAAGATTCTGCAATCGAAAAGAACTGGGACCCAACTTTTCAGCAATTAAAAATGGTCCAAGCCATAAGTTTTGAAATTTTGTGTGCTCACCCTTTCCCTCGTGTGGTTTGTCCCACTTCAAGACGAGATCACCTACTTCAAAATTCCTATCAGAAGAAGAATTAGAATTGAACCAGCTTTTAACCAATTGTTTATATTGATCTAACTTACGTTTCTCTTGGGCTCTTACCTCTTCTAGCTTCATCAAAGCATTAATCCGGTTTTCCAAAGGGGGACAATCTTCTTCTTGGACTTTTTGTGACAATTGTAGCGAAGGAAGAAGAATGTGAGGTGGCAGAATTGCTTCTCTACCATAAACGAGAAAAAAGGGGGAGTTACCTATAGCAGCTTTTGGTGTTACCCTATCATCCCACAACGCATTCAACAGCGCATTGTGCCAATTTTTGTGATTTTCAACCACGGTTCTCTTGATTATTTTGATCAAGTTCTTGTTTGTTGATTCTGCCAATCCGTTGCCCTGGGGGTAGTAACTAGTAGAATACTTCAACTTAATTCCTTTTTCCAAAGCGAACTCGCTCATCTCAAGAGAGGAAAAGTAAGAAGCATTATCGAAAACTAAACAGTCGGGGATACCGAAACGAGTGATAATATTCGAATTTAGAAAGGCAATCACCTGACTGGTGTTGACAGTTCTTAGCACAGCAGCTTCAGACCATCGAGTAAAGTAATCTGTGGCTGTCACAATAAACTTGTGTTGTTGTGAGGACAGTGGGTTGATTGGACCTATGATATCAAGGCCCCACTGCTGAAAAGGAGAATCTACTGTAACGGGCTGCAAAGGAAAGGCTAGTTTTTGCAACCGCCCTAATGCTTTCTGACAGATGATACATCTACGAAACAAGGCATGGGCGTCTCTAAAAAGTGTGGGCCAGTAATAACCAGCTCTTAGAACTTTATGAGCAGTGGTGTCACCACCGAAATGGCCACCAGCTTCTCCTGCATGCAACTCTAGCAAGACTTTTTCTGCTTCGTCTTTTTCAAGACAACGCATCAGTACGCTGTCAAAACTTTGACGAAATAGAATACCATTAACCAGATGAAAGGAGGCAGACTTTAGTCTCAATGCTCTTCTTTTAGCGGGGTCCAAGTGACGGGGGGCTGATCCGTGTTCAAGACAAAATCTTATATCGTCATACCAAGGACTAATAGGGTTTTGTGTGCAACAGACTAAACTTTGATCACTTTGTCCTAGGTTTGACGTATCACTTTCTTCTTGTTGTTCTGCCGCTGAATAAGCAACTAGCTTTCATAACCCTTGGCCTCTCACTATCAGAGCTGGGGTAATTTCTAAGTCATACTCCTACAAAGAAGTGACCCAGTTGGCTCTCTTTTCTCCTAGTTCCTTCTGCACTAACAAGTTCCTCACGGCTGGGTAAGGGACAATGACTTTCGTCTTTGACTTCAAAAGATAGGACCGGAAGTGCTTAACTGCTTTGAAAACAGCGTAGGCTTGCCGATCTACCGCTGGGTAGTTAAGTTCAGCGCCTTTGAAAGAGGAGCTCATAAAGGCGATGGGTACTTCATTGTTCTCAGCATTCTTTTGGGTTAGGACGGCGGCATAAGAACGATCAGAAGCAAAAGTGTAGAGTGTAAAGTCTTGGGAAAAATATGGACTCATGAGAGACGGAGCGTCTATAATGGACTTCTTTATTGCATTAAAAGCTTTATTTTCTAGGGGTCCCCAGCGATATTGGGTGTCTTTCTTGATCAAATTCTGTAGAGGCCTGACCATTTCGGAGAAACTGGGAACGAATCTCCTCACGAAGTTAATCTAGCCTAAGAAAGACTGCATAGATTTTTTGGATGTAGGAGGGGGAAGTTTTGTGATGAGTTGAGTCCTTTCGGGGTCAATAATCATCTCTTCACTAGACACAATGAATCCTAGGAGTTTACCCTGTTCTACTGCAAAGATAGATTTTTTCGGATTCAGGGAGATGCCGTATTTACGACATCATAGTAGGACGGCTTGTAAGTGAGCTAGATGATCATTTTTGTTTTTAGAAAATAAAGTCACATCATCTAAGTAAACTACGAAAGACTGATTGATTAAGCCTCAGAAAGCAATATCCATTGCTCTCTGAAAAGTGGCTCCAGCATTAATCAATCCAAAAGGCATTTTGTGATAAGCATAAGTTCCCCACGGAGTACGGAAGGTAGTTTTTAATTGGTCTGGTGGAGACATCAGGACCTGGTTGTATCCAGAGAAACCATCTAGTAAAGATAGCCTCTCAGAACCAGATACCTATTGAAGGATCTGTTCCATGGGCGGGACAGGATAGTTGTCTTTGTCAGACGCCCTATTGAGGTTTCGGAAATCGACGCAAAGTCGAATTTTCCCATTTTTCTTTCGGACTGGGACAAGGTTAGAAACCCACTGAGTGTGTCTAACAGGAAAGATTATTTTAGCATTAAGGAGCTTATTCAATTCTTTTTGAATGGTCAGTTCGAGTTTGGGGTGCATCTTCCTCAGTTTTTGTTGAAAGGGTAAGGTTTGGGGTTTCATCGGGATGACATGTTGTATGATATTGGGGTCGAAATTTTTAAGGTTATCATACGTCCATGCGAATACATCTTTAAATTCTTTAAATAATTTAACAAATCCAGCTTTTTCTTGTCGAGAACATCCCAACCCTAGATTGATGCATTGATGGTTTTCATTAGTTCCTAAGTTTACTTTTTCATAAGATAACGAGGAACTATTGGTTTTACAATTGACCGTCTTTTTAAATTTATCTTGAAAAACATAAAACTTCTCTAACCTAATTACAGATTTTGGGATCGAGTTTACCATATCCGATGAAGATTCAGGAGTTCTCGGATCTGGTATTACCGTGAAATCGCGCAAATTGTCGTCATGTGTGTGTTCGTCTATCACCGCGCCTTGAAAGGTTTCTTCCATGTGCAGAAAGTTAATAATCTACTGGTCATCGTCAAATACTCTCCAATTCGTGATGTTGTCGGGAATGGATGGCCGAAACAGTAGCTCAACTGAAAATGCATCTGGGGACAAGCCTTCTGCAGGAAGAATTTTAGAAGCTACATTAGCTAATAAATCTGCTTCAGAGTTATTCAATCTAGGAATGGAATTTATATTGAAAGTAGAAAATTTATTCATTAAGTTCCATACCTCAGACTGGTAGCTTTTGAGATGCGGAGACAGACAGTGGATAGAATATCTTACCTGTCTAACCACTAATTCAGAGTCACCAGAGACGGTTAAATTCTGAATGTTCATATCCAAATATTTTCTGAGATCTTACAGTAAAGCCTCATATTCTGCAGTATCGTTAGTACATTCAAATTCCAACCTACATGCTATCAATGTTTTGTTACCTACCGGATCAATAATGACGCAGCCTGCTCCGGCTCCTTCTTTGGAATTTGACCCGTCGAAATACAAAGACCAAATTTGATTTTCATCGGGTACATGGGACCATTGTGTGGAAGCTGTTGGTTGTGCATATGCTACAATCTCGGACTGATGTTCTGGGTTGGTGATAGGTGAAGCCTCAGCCATGAAATTTCCAAAGAAGGTGTCCATCCCTTGTACTTCAGGTGAATTAGCAGAAGGTGTATATGGTTCGTTGGGATCGTTCAAATATGTAACCGTGAACTTAAGGTAACGCTCACGATTCACCTTGATTTTATTAGGCTTGCCATTTTTTGGAAGCCATAGATGAGACCAATCTGTTGCGAAATAACCATGCAGTTGCTCCGACCAATCCCTGCTCAAAAACAGACTATACACTTCTGTAATGTCCACAACAATTATATCAATAACTTGATGGACCTTGGGGTTAGATGATAATCTAATAAGCACATTCTTTAGTTCACCTATAACTTTAACATTTGTCCGATCAAGTTGTATGATTTTTAAAGTCGAGGGTTCAACTTCAGCATTTATCTTTTGGCAAACAGACCATGGCATCACATTGGATAATGCCCCTGAGTCTACCATACAATTGTGCATGTTTCTATTGAAGATCTCGAAAGTTAATAGGAAAGGAGGTACATTTTTGCGAGAACTAAGAGTAGTAGCTTGTGACTTTTTACTCGCATTTTCTAAAGTTACTTTATCTACATTATTTACATTATTTACATTACTTACAGGAAGGCTTCCTTTATCTTAAGGATCAGGATTATTTGTAGTGGAAGTCTTCTGGGGGACTTTGCTTTGCACAACTTTGTTACCATTAGAATTACCATTCTTGCCATTCTCTGAAATATTTTGCAACATTTTTTGTAGCAAAAATGGAAACTTCAACAACTCATAAATAGAAATGTTAGCCCTTAACTTTTTAAGATATTCTACAACATCATAATCTAAGTTGGGGCTCACATTATTCTATTTAATTTCGGCTGATTTAGATTGCTTTGGAGGCCAAGTTGTTGTATTTTTGGAAGAATGTTTATTTGTTGTCTTACTCCTGGTATTATAAGGATGAATTGTCTCGAAGTTAGTTTGAAAGATGCTATCCAAGAAGTGTCCAAAAATGTTCAGAGAAGACTCTTCTTCTTGGACTGTCTCTTGTTCGACTACCTCCTTAAGAATCTCAGGAGGCATCAAGTTGTCTTGGGCTTCTAGAATTGTTTGAAGAGCACATTGCAGACTTTCTAGATTAAGGCCTTCGGTGGTTGGGTTAGGTCAGTTGGTGGGAAAAGGATTTCGGAAATGAGGTTTGTAGGGTCCTTTGCTCGAGGAAGCTTCTTCAGTCGACCTTTTCAAGTCTATAACTTGATTAGACAGTTTTTGAACAACTTTAGTTAGGTTTTCCAAATCAGAGTTTTCAGGTTGTGTTTTACTTGGAGTGGGTCTGGGGAAGATTTCAATCTTCTTTTTGGAAGAAGGACTAGTCTCGGTTTCGTTGTTAGAAGAGTCTTTAAGACTAAGTATGTCTTTTTCGATCTGGCTGGCCTTCTCGAAGGCCTCTAACAACGTGGCTTTCTTGGATCGTTTAACCCAAATAGCTATGCTCTGATGCAAAGATTTAGTGTAGTAAGCTATTATAAGACTCTCAGCAAGCATGGAATCTGCAGGGATTCGGTTTTTGAGTGTCAGGAATCTTTGATTAAAATATTTAACTTTTTCTTTTGGGTTCATTTTTAAGCTAGAAAGATCCATGACTAGGACTTCCGAAGGCTTACCGTCTCCGAATTTTTCCAAAAAGCATGACTCAAACTTTTCCCAAGACACGATGGTATGGGGTTGTTGGGAAAAGTACCATGTGGATGCATTACCCTCGAAGGTATACGGGAACAACCTACAGACAACGTCTTCATGTTCGACATTGCGGAGTCTTATGGCTAACATAAATTTCTTAATGTGATCTTCAGATATCTGTTTTGAGTCAGGATCAAACTTGGGAAGCCATTTCTCTGGGTGCTTAGGTAGAGGATGTTGAGCTCCAGGTACAACTACGGCATCTTGGTCAAGCTAAGGTCTAGCAGGGTTGTTCTGATTTGCCATTGGGGTAGTGGGTGTGGAAGGATGAGAAGGTGAATTGACTTTGTCAGAGGAATCTCCTCCATAAGAGGAAAGAGATGATGGAGGTGGTGAAGGAGGTATCCCAGATCCTCCTGCAGCAGGATTTAAGAATGGATCTGAAGGATTCATAGTAGGATTAGTGTCACCTAATTATTCTCTGATATCAGAGAAGTTCAAAGGTTGGCCCCATGGACAGTTTGGTTGCCTCAAACGGGCTAAGGCACTATGTGTTTTAATAAGAGATTGGCGTACAATCTCTTGTATGTCACCACCTATAGGATTAGGGGTTGCTGGCTCAACTGTGATCTGTGGATCATCGGTTGAAGTAGTTGTTGTTTGAAGGGGAATATTATCATGTGAATGGCTTCTAGTCACTATAGGTGAGCGATTAGGGGGTGGAGGAGTCTTGCGACCACCTCGTGCCATTAATTAAGTTCAGGCCCTCCTTCTAGCGCCATTTGTTGAAGGGCGAAATCGACCATCCATCAACTGAGAGAGTGGAACCAGTCCGGGGTTGTCTAATAACCCAAGCCGTTTGGGGTGAACCACCCTGACGGGTTTAGCGGCTCCATTAGCTGATCTAAGGTCTTAATAAAACAAAAAAAAAAAAAAGTAATCTAAACTAACTAATCTAACTATTCTATATATACAATCTACTAACTAATACTATACTAACTCTAATTAATTAACTATCTAACTACTAACTAAAATATAACTTATTCACAAAATGTACAATATCTACAATTAACAGATTTGAATAAAACCTGCGAAACTCATTTATATTCTGTCCTAAAACAGAAAGGAATATTTTTTTTGATTTTATATTTTTATGAACAGAAATAAAACAGAAAGATAACTAAACTAAAACACTCATCTAAACTAAAAATATATCTAACTACACTACTAATAAATATACTAAACAAAATAAATAGCAAACTGACCTAAAAACGCTCTAGGTTTGTCCTGTGTACGATGATTGCCTTACCTGATCGGAGGGAGGAAACCCGCACTGAATAATCCAGGAGCTTTTCGTAAACGATAAGATGCAGTGCTCTTCAATTTTGTTTACAGGACAAACAAGACATAAAAATCACAACAATCATATGATTTATAAATCTTTACAATTAAATAAACCCATATGCAAAGACTTATACAAAATAATTCAATTGATGAAGAAGAGGAATCTGTCATTCACAAACTGAATCAAGTAATTGCTGTGTTTTTTTAAATTAGTGAAAGAAATCAGGCATGTATCACATTAATTCAATCATATCATTTTGCAAAAGACTATGATAGCTAAAGTAGTCACTAATCAAATGCAAATTGATAAGCATAAACATGAAACAAAAGATTGATATTATGAAATCTAAAGTTGTAGCAAAACATCAACTTATGTCTCAGTTTGTATTAAAATTCCATAGCCTGTTTCTCCCACAAGTGAGGATGATCCTTATTACAAAAATAATAAGTATTTATAAGTTTTTCCACAGGGTAAAACCTCCCTGTGGAAGTTATCAAACTGTTTACATAAAATCTGGGAAGATATCCCAAGTCTAACTAAACTAGGAAACTACAATAAAACTAAGATACACAAATATTCCCCTAGACTGTCCAACAAGGTCCCGTTCAATTCGAATTTACCTGAAAAGGACCAAAAATGAGCAAGTTAGAAGGGTTCTTTATTAACAAAATGAT
>JASDQU011314802.1:5519-24546 GCA_032191745.1 Picea mariana | reverse complement strand
CCCTTAAATAAATTAGACAATAAATATTAATCTATTATTTCATTCATAACTTAGTGAGTTGGATTTGTAACAGAATTATAAGTGTAGTTAAGTGAGTTAAGATCAATTGTACTAGTTGTAACTAAACTTGCACTAATGAGAGTTCAGTAAATCAGTGAACTCACATGCAACTGAATATTCGCCATGGTTAACTACATGGATGTCAAATCCAGTGGAGACCCAGTTGAGATAACAGGTGAAAGGGACAGTTCGGCTATCAGTTGTGATTTGATCACACATGTAGTGAATATGCTTATGAGCATGTGCAAACCAAGCAATTGTATTTGATTCATTGTGAGAATTCAAATTGCAGAGATTGTGCACAGGAGGCAAGCTGTCTGGACACAGGAATTGGCACATGTATTTGTTGATTTGTGTATGACGGTGTGAGACAATTGTATTGTACTGAGAGCTCTTGGATTAGAGTTTTGTATGAGATTGTTTCATGATTCATGATATACATAATATATGATAGTGGAGTTTTTAGCTTTACACTTTCCCGAAAAATCTTTTGTGTTATGTGTTCTTGATATTTCACTTTGTGATTGTGGTTGTGATCGTGGTTTAATTTTCCACAAGAATAATAGTAGAAGCGATTATGTATTTATAAGTGGCATATAATTGTTAGATCGGGAGAATCACACGAAATACATTAAGTGTATCGAAATTTCTACAGAAAGTACGTGGGCATGTGGCCTCTCTCCCAGCAGTGTGTAGATGGGATATGTTGTTGCCGAGACAGGGGGAAGGGAGGACCATGGAGGCCTTCAATGATGATTTTTTCGACTGGTGGTCTCGGTAGATTCTGGCTATAGAGGACTACCCCTATGCCAGGATCAACTTCTCCAAGGATCCTGACATGCCCGTACCTCCCAGGGAAGAACGAGGAGAGATAGGTATGCTTGTTTTTAATTATTATTTACTTTTTTATTTCTTTCTATATATCATTTTTTATGCATACTAGAGTATCTAAAAACTATGTATCTGTTATGTACAGATGTGGGACCAATGAGTCTAGCAGACTTTTCGAGGATTAGGCAGTGTCCTCAACTAGAGGCAGGACCAATTGTATCTGTTGGGCCAGCATCAGCAGCAAGGGGACCTCCAGCTAGAGAGGATGAGAGAGTTTTGAGGCAAGTGTAGAGGAACCTCACCGCACTCACTCATGCGATCCTTATGAAAAAGATCAAGGATCTCCTGCCATCTATGCAACCTCACATAGTTGGGGTGCCACAGACTTGGGTCCAACTCTTCCGGTGTTTGGAAAACACCATGGTTCACTACGGCAGGTTCAACAGGCCCCGCCCTTAGCTTAGGATGAACCAGTTACATGCCGAGGGCATGTTTTTGTATATCTTTTAGGGCATAATCCCCATGACGTATAATGGACATATTTTTGAGGCACTTGCACCCACCCATGTACTCTGAGACCTTTGATATATATATGTGTATTTACATACTTTTATGTCTTATAGATTACATTTATTTACATGTGTATGTGTGTGCTTTTTATTACATGTGTGCAATATGGCAATCTAATACTTGATTATCTAGAGTATATGTCATTTGATTCAATCTCCTAGGAACATTGATATATGTAATGTAATCAAAAAAACTTTCTAAGAGACGTACCCTAAGGAATCGTCAATGTAGAGTAGGATCATAAACACTGTAAACCCCATTTAACTGGGACACAACCAATTGTGCATCTAAGCAGATCCGGAGGTAAGAGATACCATGCAACAAGGTGTCACAAATCAAATCTATTACTGCACTCTATTCAACAATGTTATTTGTGGCATCACCTAAACAAATACCTCCAGAATATAACAACTGGCCTTGAGGTGTGAAGATCACCCAAGCTGCAGAAGAAATCCTCTTAGTGTGTCATCTAGCACCATTCGTGAATCAAATGAACACATCTGATTCACTTAACATCTGCCACAGTGAAAAATTTGACATAAAAAATGACACGTCCATAAAACAAAAGACAAAAACTAAAATGTATAAGAAATATACATATATACAAGAAGTCACCCAAGGTGACCCACCTACGAGTAATACTTCTTGAGGTAGATCCCATTTCTAGGCTCTGCTAAAGATTTCCCTTCAAAGTCAACCAAACGATAAGAGCCCTTATTTAATACCTCCTTCACAATGAACGGTCTGAACCACATGGGTTTGAACATGCCTACCCCCAAGGGATCCTTATCTTGGTCATAGACCAGGACAAGGTCTCCTTCGGAGAAAATCCGAGGACGAACGAACCAATCATACTGACACTTGACTCTCTTCTTGTGAGCCTCGTTAGCCAAGGATGCATCACGTCATTTCTCATCGAGCTGCTCGAGATATAATAAGCATTCCTCAAGTGGTGAAGTGTCTGTAAATAACTGTACTGCCAACTTAAGAGATGGGATCTATCATTCTATAGGCAAGGCTGCTTCCAACCCATAAACAAGTTGAAAAGGTGAGAAACCAGTGGTAGTCTTTATAGACATTTGGTAGGCCCACAATGTCGAGTATAACATCAAATGCCAATTTGACTTGGACGAATTGATCGTTTGTTGTAGAGTGGTCTTGAGTGACTTATTCATATCTTCCACCTGACCATTCACTTGTGGGTAATAAGGTGATGAGTGTTCTTGTATCAACTCTATCTTTGACGTTAACTCATACATCATTTTATTCTGAAAGTGACTTCCATGGTCAGTGACAATCTCCTTCGGGATGTATAACCTTGCTATTATCTGATTAAATAAGAAGAGAGTTGTTGTCTCTCCATCATCCTTGAACGTTGGCATAGCTTTGACCCACTTGGTGAAGTGGTCTACTNTTCTACGATGATATAACGGTGCCCCTTGGATGAAGGGGGGTGGCATGTAGTATAATCAATCCGCCACTTGGTGAAGGGGCCAATTGTGATGACGGGAAACATGGGAGAAGGATGTGCCCTCATCTTCCATGAGAATATCTGACATGGGTGGCACTTCCTGATCGATTCAACACAATATTTGATTAACGTCGCCCAATAGTAACCGGCTCGTAGAATATTTTGGGTTGTTTCCAACCCAAAAAAATGACCACCACATGCTCTAGTGTGGCATTCTTTAAGCATGAGTTTCACTTCTTCATGGGTGAGAAATCGATGAGGGATGCAATCTATACCTCAACGATACAAAGTGTCTTTGAGAATAAGATGGTTTTTTTCCTGATGGCATATATGTCGGCGCTCATCATGAGAAGTAGAGGTGGGGCACTTCAAAGTCTGGAGATAGACTAGTATATCTCCATACCATGGGTCTGACGATGCGATCAAAAACATATCTCCTTTAATAGGTGACTCTTCAGGTATAACATTACCTGAATCGACTGGAAGTTTCGAGATGAGTTCTACAAATACCAATGACTTTTTAGATTTCGTCGAAACAAAATCCAAGTCAAATTCTTGGAGGATAATTTTCCATCTATTGATATTTCCACTGATTACACGTCGTGTCAACACATATTGGAATGGATTCACAACGACAATGATGGTGGTCTTGCGAAATAGGATATAGTGACGGAACCATTGGATAGCATGAACTACTGCCAACGCAATTTTCTATACATGGGAGTAGTTAATTTCTGATCCAACCAGGCCTTGGCTCAGGTAGTAAATCATGTTCTCTTCAAAAAAATAATCCTCTTGAACCAAGACCATGTCAATGGTCGAGTCTGGAGCGACCAAGTACAATAAGAAATCTTTATTATAATTGGGTGGCCAAAGCAGAGGGGCAAACATGAGAGCGTGTTTCAGTGCTTCGAAAGAGTGTTGAGAAGCTTCATCCCAATGGAAAGGAACGTCCTTCTTTACTAAACACATGCACCCTTTTGTGATCTCGGCATAGTTTGTAATGAAACGCCGTAAAAAGTTCTCTTTTCCCTATAAACTCTAAATTTGAGGGACTATGCACGGGGGAGGCAACTGAACTATCACCTCAACCTTTAGAGGATCAGCCATGATCCCTATTGTTGAGATTATGAAACCTAGCAGACGATCCAATGTCAGGAAGAAACTGCATTTTTTTGGATTCAAGTAAATACGATAGTAGCGACATCGTTCAAAGATAAGTCGGAGGTGTGTGGGATGATCAGCTCTCTTACGAGATCGTGACGCTAAATCATCAAGATAAGCCTCGACTAGGTGTTTGAGATCATGGAAACCAAAAGACATGGCCCGCTAAAAAGTGGCTCCAACATTCTTTAGGCCAAAAGGCATCTTTCGATAAGAAAATGTACCCCACAGACAGATAAAATTTGTTTTATGTTGGTCCTCGAGTTTAATATGTATCTAATTGTATCCCGAGAAACCATCCATGAAAGAAAAGACCTCACATCCTGTGAATTCATCGATGATCTGATCAATGAATGGGGTGGGTAAATTATCATTTGGACAAGCCTTATTCAAATCACGAAAGTTCGTACATACACGAATCATTCATTGCTTTTTGTTGACTGGAATGGGCTTTGACACCCATTGAGTCAATTGGACAGGGTAGATGAAACCCGATTTGAGTAGTTTCTCTACTTCAGCCTTAATAACTATTGCTTTCCGAGGATTAAGCGGATGAAGCTTCTACCAGACTAGCTTGGCGTCAGGGTAAGTCGTAATCTCATGTTTGACGATTCTTGAATCAATGCCTGGAATTTCCTCGTAAGACCAGGCAAAAACGTCATGGAATTCTTTAAATAAATCTGTATAGATATGAATCTCCTCAGGGGAATAGTCTGCTCCGATGAAGACATTCTCCAGGACGCTAGGGGTTCTAGAGATATCGATGGGTATCATTTTAGTGATGGTTTTCATACTACCCTCGACATAAACTATGTGCATAGCCAGGGGATTGATAGGACAAGAACTATCTCCAGTCATAGTCAACAAAAATTCTCCTACCTCTATTCTTCCTAACTCTGGGAGGAAATATGATCTGTGATGAAGATCATCCCAGGTTCTTTCTAGACTAGTCAATGCCTCTAAAATCACCTCATCATAGGGTAAGACCAAGTCTAATGAATCGGTAGTGGAAAGGGAACCTTGAGCCTAGGTAGGCTCGAGAATTGGATCTAACTCCTGTGCGGGAGTTGGATCAGGGTTAGTGAAATCTTGTTGGACTATAGAGTATGTAACTTCTGTCATGGACAAGGGAATGGGCATGCCATGGGCCCTGTCCCTTCCATCATGGTTGATGGGGAAGGAAGAATCCACAGATCATTAAAGTAATTCATGCGGAACAATGACACTGAAAAGATCTCATCCTTAGGCTGGTCGGGGACAACCGATATCATTTTGACATCTCCAGAAAGAGGCAGGTAATTGAAATTACCCATGAGAGGTGGGCACAAACCAACCCCCATGTTGATGACGTCGGGCTGTGGGTTATCAATCATCGGGATCGTGGATGCCCCCGATGAAGGGTCAGGTCTGGATAAGGACAATTTCTCAATGGTTACAATTCGACTCTCATGTGGAAATAATAAGACCAAAAAACTGTGGCAACCATTGCATGCATTGAATATGTCCAACTTCTTCCTAACAGGAGGTTGTAGTCGAGAGGTGCATCGACCACTTCAAATTCAATGCACACAGTCTTCCCTCCTAACTGCATGAGGAAAGAAGGAATGGTTCCATGTGGTCTGAAAGAATGACCATCGAAATCCATAAGAAGAGTAGGTGAAAGAGACAGAACGGGTTGGCCAATGGCCTTCCAACACGCCAATGACATCACGCATGTCGAGGCACCCTCATCAACCACCCTAGGAAAAATATTCCAGGTAGAATATTTTGTGGGGTGAGCCACTACTATCTAAAATGTGACGTGGTATGGGAGACGAGGCTTCAAGTTGGTTGTATCAAGCATGATAGTTTCTGGATTATATGTCTCAGTGGATCCTAAGGCATCTAGCAGAGCCTTTCGCTATGAAGGGAAGCTCTAGAGGACCTCCAAAGTAGACATCATGCAAGGGGTTTGTGACAAATCCTCCACCACAAAGTCGTTATGGGTGTCCCTTGCATTTGTATTATGTGAAGCCTTCATGAACACCCCTTTTGGGATGTGTGTCATTGTTTCACCCATTGTTCTCTTGATCTATAGAGCAACATATGGGTTTTCAGCTTCTTTACCCTTTTTGGAAGTACTTATCATTCTGTAATCATGTGCCCTAGTCGCTATGTGAGCTTCTCCTTTCAACATATAGATATTTGAGGTCGAAGGATTACTAGACGACGAAGGGGGTCCCTAACTACCCCCATCCGCGTTCGCAGATACTTGAGTTAAATTTTTCCCATGAGGAAATGGGTTCATTAACACTACAAGCTGCTACTGCGCCAATAACTTTTGGTCCTCCACGAGTCAAGGGAACATGTGAGTTAGGTGGTCTTCTGCACAAAGGTTGCACGGATACTTCAACTTCTTTCTCTATGTGTTTCCCCTGCCAACATTATTGGTGGGTTTCTTATCCCCCTATCCCTTCTTTCATTTTTTCTTCTTCCCGTCGGCCTACTGGTTGGCCTTTGGGTTCGTCAATTGCACACTATGTACATCTGACATCTGAGTAGGGGGAGCAGTCGAACTAGGCGTTAGGATAGCCACTGTCTCTTGTATCAAAAATTTTTGCAATTGGTTTGACAGCGGATCAGTGGGATTTTCTTGTGTTGAACCAATGATGACGTCAGCATGTGGTCTAGACTTATGTCTGGTCTTATCAAGAATAAACCATGGTGCATCTGGTATAACTTCGTAAATCAAACCAAACTGAGAGTAAATCAGATCTAGTTGTTGAGCTCTCATTATCGCTTCTTCCTTCGAAAAGACCCCCGACGTTGCTATGTCCTTGGATAGTTGGGGTACCAAAGACTTAAGGAACCATTCCAGCATGAATTCTGGTGGAACTGGTACTTTAATTAAACTCTTCTAGTGCCTCCATTCTTGGATGTGAACAGAGATATGGTCAGCCTTTTTTATCTCAAAGTTGGCCAGCAGTTTGGTGTCAGCATCATATCTCACAGATAATTGAAAATGATTTAATAAAACCATTTCCAATTCTCCAAAAGTAGAGTATCTTGAGCAGTCGATCTCGATGTACCATTTCATGACACTCCCGATAAGAGTGCATTGAAACAGACACAACTGGATGGAGTCATCTCTCAAAGAGTTGGACGAGAACCATAGGTGAAATGTGGTCACATGATCACATGGATCTTCGTTAGGCTTGCCTTGAAACTTTGGAATGTCTGAGGGAAACATGGTTGGCATAGCAGGCCAATGTGGATCGTGACAGATTGGATCATTCAATAATCTTGACAAGTCTAGAAAATGCAAAGTTGACAGAAACGGTAGTTTAGGTTGTTGAGTATGTATAGGAGGATAGGAGACTGGGATTTGGCTGGCACCAGGTTGCCAGGAAAAGTTAGGTTGTTGGCCTGGGTTCTGGTAAAAACCATGGCCTAGGCCGACATTCAGATGTTGTGCTTGTTGAGACGTCATCGGCTGACTCCCATAGTAGGACGTTGAGGGATGAGAAGGGATTTCTCTCAATGTAGTGTTCCAAAGGTTTTGGAAAGGGTTTCCCCCTACCGATCAGATGGGCATAGGTATTGAGCCTTTCTCAGGGTTCCATTGACCATGGAAGGGGTTTCCCTCAGTCGGCATCCCTGACGAGGGAACTGATCCCTTCCATGAATTCCAAGGTATTTGAGAAGTGTTTTCCCCTTGTGCAATAATAATACCCTGCACAAGATTTTGTCATCCAAAACAAGGGTTTCCCCCGACCGAGATGGCAGCTAATGAGAATGTGTTGTTACCAAATACGTCAAACAAAGAGAACGACAAAGAACCCATCGGTGTGGTACTAGAAGAAGGTCCTTGGCTACCTTCTCTGAACGATTTGTAATTCATGTTTGGCCAGGCAGGCTACTGAGAAACACCACCAAGCGAGGGGGACGATGGAGGTATATGACCCCCATCATAAGGGAAATCATTATAGGGGGATGATGTTCCCCCCATGGAACCTTGCAGAGGAGAGTTAGAGCTCCCTGCCCCTAGACCCGAATTCTATAGGGTGGAGTAGGAGAGGACCGAGTTCGTGCCATCTTGTATGAAAATGGAGGGCACGTCGCACTCTGCATAAACAGTTTCATGATCGTCGTCATGGACAGAATCAGACCATTGCCCGAGGTATAGGAAGTTAAGACCATAGTGGCTTGGACCTGTGAAGGTGAGTTAGGAGGCAAAACGCCCCTAGTTGTGGAATCCATAGAGAGAGTATGAGGACTCCTTGATGAAGTAGCATCATTTGCTTCCATTGTTTCTTGCAGGATTATCTGACGCTCATGATGCGTTATCTTTAGAGGGGAAAGCTGTATCAGAAGTGGCACCAACAAGTCAGTGATCAGAGTGTTATACGAACCGAGAGCTTCTTCTCCAAGGTCAGAAATAGTCGGTCCCTCTAGAAACAAATGTTCTCCTCTCGAAGATGGCTCGAGTACATTTTCTTATGGCCCGATCACCTCAAAATACCCTTGCGGGTCTAGTCTTCGCCTTTGCAGTGGCAGTGGTGGCTCCAAGTTAACCGACGGCAGGACCAAGAGCCTTCGTAATTGGCAGAGCTCTTAATATTCCACTGTGGGAGAAGATCAACGACACACTAGGGATTTCTAACATTGAATACCAAAACATGCACTAGAAAATTTCCTAGAGATAAAGCAATCAAACCACTACAACTAGTTGGAAGAACAGTTACACCAGCCAACACTAGAGAAACTTATCGGTGCAAGTGAAACTTGAATACAGAAGCACCCTCTAGCTATACTCTACAAAACATGGCATGATATCTACCCTAGATACCATGTTATACCCCCACAATCACCTGTGTAAGTCCCTAATGCAAAGTCAACTAGGTTGTTGGCTTGTGAACAACTACCAGGTGGGTACAGTCGATAGTCGGGTGGACTGCAATGAGCAAGGTATCAAGCCAAAAACCTATCGAGGGTATCGAAAGAAAGTGTTCTGGAAGACGACTGAGGACCTCGAATGGATTTGAGACCCACAAAGCTCTGTGTCAAATGCGATCAACGTAATCCCAAGATAAGTCCTCCATATGCATTCCTCCACTACGATTGGTCCGACTTTGGAGGGGTTATCTCCGCTACCTTTCTGCACGCGACGTCATGTTTAGCCCCTGTGTTAGAGGGGGTTCCTAGATAGTTTCCACATTACTGGAATTTTTTACTCCCTAGCACAAACTCCTATGTTTGTTTTGTATCCTTGAAGAGTTTCCTCTCCAACCTAAATCACGGCTTTAGCCTAATCTAATTAATGGACCCTACAAACAAAAATTCTAATAAATTTTAATTAAGCGTTTATTTTAAGTGGTTTGTCTTAATTCAAAGAAACAGAAATGAAACTAATGGTGTTTGTAAAGAGATGAAAGAGAAGAACAAATTATGGAAACAAAATTACTTCTTCTTCAACAAACAAAGATTTGCAAATTGAAAACTCTTTAACCAAATTTTCTAACTAACTTTTCTTTCTAAGATATTTTAAAGGAAAAAACTCAAAACTAAATTTCGCTCAACTATGAGATACTTAACATCCTAAGCATTCAGTAAAGAACTTAAGAAATCACTCTTCTTCCTAACAAGTAAAGACAACTAACCTAACTACTTAACCAAACAAGAAACTGAATTTTTATTTTATTTTATTTTAAAATGCTTCAAAATAAGAAACTTGAAAATGAATTCTTTTTCTTTTCTTCCAAAGCAAGCAAAAGGGAAAAGTAAATACAAGACGAGACCAAAAACTAATTTCTAGTCTACTGTGGCTCGCAGAGAGTGACTGACAATACTAAACAAGTTAATCAGAAAAAACTCACAAAACTTGTCTCAAACCCTAATCAAGAAAATACAAGAAATCTTGATAAAGAAAAAGATAATTGTTGTCAAACCTAGGCCAAAGAATATAAGAAATAGAGACCAGGGATAGATCAAAAAAACCCCTAAGAAATATGGCTTCATTCAGGGAATAGGATGATTACCTCTTCTTTAAAAAATATTTTCCTGTCACATGCACGCAATTAATACTTCAGCAGCCTGCATATGTACGCGGGTTGTCCAAAGATAGGGCATGTATGTATGCGTGCAAACCCACTGTAGGCCACGTACACCTTTGTGAATTCTATAAAAAGAAAGCTAACAATCAAGAAAACCAGGAAGGGAGTACTGGAATGGAAGACCAGAATCCATTAAAGACACAGAAACTTACAGAAATTCAAGAAATAGTAAATAAACCAATTAAAGACACCTAAAAACAAAAATCCCCTAAAAACCCTAGAGATTCCCCAGTGTGGTCGCCAAATATTCTATAGTGTGAAAACCCCCCTACAGACTACACTAGGGTTCTAAAGTGCAGGCAAAGCTAACTGTCTAAAGTCTCATACTTTTAACAACTATCCTGACAATACCCCACATTCATGCATAAAGTACAAAGTATAGGGATCTATTATTCTTACCTTAAACTCTGCGTCTGATGTCAATCCATTTGCGTTTGGTCGCTTCTCGACTGAAAATATCCTCCCAAGGCTGACCTACATTCACCAAAAGACAAACAAGAAACTACAAACATGCATTCTATATATGAATTAGTGGGTTAGATGTCAGAATAAAATGTAAACCAAATATCAAGATTGAACACATCATGTGGTGGGACGGAAAAAGTACTTCTTTATATTAATCTCACAAAGTCACTTACAAAATGAGATTAGCAACTTCTCCTCGAACCCGGTCTTGGGATCCTCTTCAACAAGCTCCAACTTCTTCCACGTATCTTTCTCCTCTTCAGCTCTCTCTAGGAAATGGATTAGGCTAGTAATGGAGGAAAAAGGCTAGAATAGGGAATTTTGGATCAAAACTCACAATGTGGCTTCAAATTCTTGGGGAAAGGGGGAGTTATGAAATGGGAAGACTTTCACTGCTTTCATGCTTCTCTTAAGAATGGGACCCCAACACCTTATTTTATATGCCAAAAAGATAAGTATTCAGTTGGGTGATGGGCTATGGGCGGTCAATTGGTTAGGAAACTACCCAAAAGCCCGTATTCCTTTGAAAATTTTTATTTTTTGCAACTTTTGTGGGTATACACGGGCTGTAATGGTTCAGCTAGCATATGTACGCGAGTTGTAGTGGTTCAAAAAGCATACATACGTGGGCAATAATGGTGCAGGGTAGGTACATCTTCAAAAAAATTGTTTTTTAAGAAGAGATTTCAGTGATAGCTTGACAAAAATGGCAAGTAAAATGGCATGATGCCAGGTATGCATGTATGGTGAAAATTAGGGTTATAACAAAGAATTTGTTCACATGTTTAATTCACTTCATAGTTACTATTAAGACCATCAATGGGGATTTATTACACCAATTCCCACTTCTCAAAATTTCCATCCACTTTCTTTTTTCCCTCTGCTTTCCCTTTCTAGTTACTTACTTATTTTTCAAAAAAATGTCTAGGTGAGAAAGTTGGCGTATTCACGTCTTCAGATTTCCACTTACTTTTATATCACCAGCCCGACCGACCGCTTCTCCAACTCACATTGAACAAAATTTTGGATTGCAGCCTCCCAGATAGGGGGGTTACCAGATAGGAGGGTTCAACATTGCGTTTCCATTGTTTCGTCACCTACAAACAACACTCGGACTTCCGCAATGTACAAATTAGCAAACAAATTCCACTTTATCTTTTAAGCACTTTTCCTTGATCAATGAAATTAGCAAAATTAATCTTCTAGAATAATTTGAAATAAAAGAATATATACTATGTGAAGTCCAATGGAACTATCATATCAACGAGAGGGCATTAAAATTCAAATTTGTCATTGTTATACTTGCGATGAAGCTGACAATACAATAACTTTACTTACACATCCCAAAATTGACTTTCTTGTAGCTTTTCGACTCTTCTCTTATACAAACAGATCTTGGAAATTATAAGCATGTCCCGTTGTATCTATTCCTTGATTGAAGAACATGTTCACATTTTTAATGCACTTCATAATTACTGTTAAGACCATCAATGGGGATTTCTTACACCAATTCCTGCTTCCAAAAATTGCCATCCCCCTTCTTTTTTCCCTCTGCTTTCCATTTCTGGTTACTTACTCATTTTTCGGAAAATGTCTAGGTGCAGGAGTTGGTGGATTCACATCTTCATATTTCCACTTAATTTTATATCACCAGCCTGACCGACCACTTCCTTGTTTCATATTGAACAAACTTTTTGGATTGCGGGTCTCCAGATAGGCGGGTTATCAGATAGGCGGGTTCAACATTATGTTTCCATTGTTTCATTGTCTGCAAACAACACCCAGACTTCCACGATCTACAAATTAGAAAACAAATTCCCCTTTATCTCGTTTTAAGCACTTTTCCTTATTCGATGAACTTAGAAAAATTAATCTCCTAGAATAATTTGAAATAAAAGAATATTTACTATGTGAATTCCAGTGGAACTATCATATCAATGAGAGAACATTAAAATTCAAATTCGTCATTGTTATACTTGTGGTGAAGCTGACAGTACAATAACTTTACTTAAACATCCAAAAATTGATTTTCTTGTAGCTTTTTTACGCTTATCTTATACAAACAGATCCTGGAAACTATAAGTATGGCTTGTTGTATCTATTCCTTGATTGAAGAACCTGTTCACATGTTTAATGCACTTCATAGTTACTGTTAAGACCATCAATGGGGATTAATTACACCAATTTTCACTTCCAAAAATTGACATCCCCTTTATTTTTTCCCTCTGCTTTCCATTTCTGGTTACTTACTCATTTTTCGGAAAATGTCTAGGTGCAGGAGTTGATGGATTCATGTCTTCAGATTTCCACTTACTTTTATATCACCAGCCCAACCAACCGTTTCCCAGTTTTATATTGAACAAACGTTTTGGATCACGGGTTACTGGATAGGTGGGTTCAACATTATGTTTCCATTGTTCCACTACCTGCAAACAGCACCCGGACTTCCGCGATCTACAAATTAGCAAACAAATTCCCCTTTATCTTTTTTTTAGCACTTTTCCTTGATCGATCAACTTACAAAAATTAATCTCCTGGAATAATTTGAAATAAAAGAATATATACTATGTGAAGTCCAATGGAACTATCATATCAACGAGAGGACATTAAAATTCAAATTCGTCGTTGTTATACTTGTGGTGAAGCTAACAATACAATAACTTTATTTAAACATCCCAAAATTGATATTCTTGTGGCTTTTCGACGCTTCTCTTATACAAACAGATCCTGGAAACTATAAGCATGGATCATTGTATCTATTCCTTGATTGAAGAACCTGTTCACATGTTTAAAGCACTTCATAGTTACTGTTAAGACCATCAATGGGGCTTTCTTACACCAATTCCCACTTCCAAAAATTTCCATCCCCTTTCTTTTTTCCCTCTGCTTTCCCTTTCTGGTTACTTACTCTTTTTTTGGAAAATGTCTAGGTGTGGGAGTTGGCAGATTCACGTCTTCAGATTTCCACTGTTACTTTTGTATCACCAGCCTGACCGACCACTTCTCTATTTCATATTGAACAAACTTTTTGAATTGCGAGTTCCTGGATAGGCGGGTTCAACATTGTGTTTCCATTATTTCGCCACCCACAAATAGCACCCAGACTTCTGCAATCTACAAATTAGCAAAAAAAATCCCCTTTATCTCGTTTGTTTTCTCTTTTTGTTTACTTGGTCCTTTTTCCAAATGTGTCCTTTTTTCGAATGTCTCCTGCTTTTATATACAACACCCAAAGTTCCCCAATATACCAATTGACCCTTGAAATCCTTCATTGTCTCTTGTTCTGTGTTACGCATTTTGCATTCAATAATTGGGGTAGATACAATTTGAACATCGGGCCCTCACGTCTCTTGAGTAGAGCTTGTGGCCTTGTTTTCAAGCCCATCAATATTTCCTATTCTGAGTATGTCTAATGCTTTTATATCACGAGTCCGACCAACCACTTGTCCATTGCATACTTGGCCACTATTACCATTCTCAGTTCCTGGCCAACATTGCTCAACATTGAGCTTCCATTGTTCTACTACGTACAAAAAGCACCCGGAATTCCACGATATACAAATTGTGTCCAAAATCTGTCATTGTGACATACAATTTGACCATTGGCCCCTCACATCTCCTGGGCATATCTTGTGACCCTATTTTTGAAACCCAGCCGACCACTTTCTATACTTGCCCATTTCTTGGAATCTGTTTCGCAGGTTGGAGGGTGGACAAAATGTAAAATGATTAGTCGCTCTTCTCCATCCTATCTACCTTCGTACTTCTTTCTATATATGAAATTATTAAGATTTAATGCTAGTAGTTCATCGTTCAGGAACCGCTAAGATTCTTATTAATGTTTGGAACGCCATAGAATATTTTTCATTAATAAAAATTAAACCAAGATTTGTGGAGAAGAGTGTTATCCTTTCCAAGTATTCATTTCAAACATGATGCAATATCTTTCGTGCATCGGCCGGTTGGCGCCTTTACGAAATCTATAATTCTTAATTGCTCTTCACTGTCACTGCCACCTTCACACTTTTTTCTAAATATGCAATTAGTAAGCTTTAATGATAACAACTCATTACACACGAACCTTAGAGATTGTCATTGATCAGCGAAAGGCTCGAGGAGATCTTCCATTGATATGCAGTAAACCAAGATTTGCAGAGGGTTATATTATCCCTCCCCAATTTTCATTTCAAACATCATCTGGAGAAATTAGAAATTCTCGTTAACTTATGGCAGCAGTTCTGTCCAGATACAGTAAATACCTTTGGGCATGATGGCCATAGGTTCCAGTATTCTAGAGCATATTCTTACTACTCATCTCCCTCCGCCTAGGAGAAAAAAAGGATATGGTACCTTGGTGCACTGAGAGATATATTTCAAGCCAAAGAATTCCAAGGCAACCCTACCTGCTCAAACATCCTACTTGCCTTCATTGATGGCCAGCGTAGAGGTTGATGCGATGTATTTAGAGCCAGAAGAAGATGATCTGATGGATGATGATACGAAAATGGATGATGGAAATGCATAGATTGTTCCCACTCCTGCACCCAAATTGAAATCAACCATAATGGGCAGCACTTACCGGCTCGACGATGGTGGTCCTGACAACACCAAAAGAAGGGGTTTCAGAAAAGAAACCGACGTTGAATGCAATAACCTCTTTGTAGCTCGAAAGTAGAAATTCCAGAGGTCCAAATTAGTCTGTTCTGGGTGGAAGTCTTTCACTGTAAGGAAATGATTTGTTGATTCTCCCAGAGATATATTTCAAGAAAAAAAACTATTCAATTGTGGGGCCATTGTCCTGTTCTCTGGATATACAATTAGCATCTTAGGGAATGAGGACCAGAACTCCCACTGGTGCAAGGCATATTCCTACTAGTCATCTCCTTCCTCCTAAAAGGAACCAATTTGGGCCTCTGGAATTGCACGTGCAACCTATGTCCCTGAAGTTTTCGACTATGAGGAGGTGGTTTCTTGGTGTGTCCTAACTTTCAGTTTTAGGATGTTCCATTTTCCCTGCAACATTTTTCGTCTTCTTCCTCACGAGAAGCTTGTGAGAACTATCAATTTTACCACATGATTGTTGTTCATCTGCTTCAAGACAAAGATTTATTCCATTGCGGACCCACTCTCCTATTTCTTTGTCGGCTCAGGTCTTCCGCAAAATATTGAGATCAGGGCAACGAACATTGATCCACCGAGGATAATACTGCAAGGATTTCCTAAAACAAAAGCATGGTAATAAGTTTTGTATGCATGTTGAAGAGCATCTCGATGGCTCCTACATGTTGTAGATCATGTTCCTGTGTTTATGGAAAATATGTTCAATGTTTTGGCCCAAAGAACTCGGTCCAATTTCTAAGGATAGATATACAATGCTCAGTATTCTTTTTTTTTAATGGATTTACTATTAAAAAAATTGCCTTGGAGTCTTGGTTACTGCTTCTTTTCGGGATTTAACACCTCTTCTCATTGGCATGGTTTGATAGCCTCGTAGTTCTTCGATATTGTGTTTTCTTAAGTTATTTGTTCTAAAATGGAGCATTTAACAATTATATGACAATGCACTTTGTCGATCCATTAGGATTTTATGGAAACAAAAAATGAATTTCAGACAATTTCAAACCAACGTTCAATTCTATTTGTAATGCAGATAGAACATAGAAATACCAAATCACAATGTTGCAGCAAGATCATCATTCTTGTTTCTAAACATTCAATTATTAAGATTTAATGTGAACAACCCATCATGCAAGAAGTTTAATACTTAAGTTAATATGTTACAGTCATGGAAGAATGTATCAAGAACACACTTACTCCGACAAGTTGCAATAAAATCTAATCTTCAACAAAGCATTTGCTGACAATTACTAGAAAATGATGGTTTTGCAACAATGGGGCTTGTTTGAAACCAATTCCCACTTACGAAAATTTCCCTCTGCCCTTTTATTTTTCCACTCTTTTATCCCTTGTAGTTTCTCTTTCTGGTTAGTTAGTCGTTTTTTCCAAAAATGTCTTGCTGCGCAGGTTGGCGGATTCACGTGTTTTGACCGACCGCTTTCCTTTGTCTAAATTGCAGTTTCCATTTTTCTGTGACCTGCAAACAACAATCTGGCTTCTGCGATATGCAGATTTATTTCTGGACTCCCACATCATCCCCTCTTCCATGTTACACATTTTGCAATGAAATGTTTCGATATATACAATTTGATAGTCAGGGCCTTATGTCTCCTCAAGAACATGTCACCCTATTTTCAAGCTCATCCGACCACTTTCCACACTTGACCATTTCTTGACATCTCTTTCGCGGATCGTCGAGTTTGCGGGTTTAGGGAATTTCGAATTTCTAGTTGTTGTTTCCTGTGCCAGCTACCTTCAGATTTATTTCCAAGTATATGCAATATGTATAAAACTTCTCCAGCAACATACAGAAAAGATCTTGCTAGGAAATGGAATATCTATTGCAGATTTGAATATATTGGACCTTCTTTTCCCTCTTCTATACTTGACCAAATTCTTGTTTCTTTTTCCCCTCTACTCTCTCTTTCTCATTACTTAGTTGTTTTTTACGAAAATGTCTCAATGCATGCGTTGGCTGGCTCACAAGTTCACATTTTCGCTCGTTCTTTTATATCACGACTTCGACCAAACACTAGCCATTCGATGCCTAGGCACTTTCCAGATCGCAGATTCCCTGGTAGGCAACCTCTATATTGCACTTTCATTGTTTTGTGGCCTGCAAAAAGCACCCGGACCTCCGTCATATACAAATTTACTACCACACTCCCACATCATACCCTCTTTCATGATACAAAGTTTGCACACGAAAGTTCTGAGACCTGCAATTTGACCTTCGAGTCCTCATGTCTCCTAGGGAACTATTGTCACCCTGTTTTGAAGCCCCTGCATTTGCTTTCCATATTTCTCCATTTCTTGGAATCTCTTTCACGCCTCCAATTCCATACTTGCTCTACTTTTTCGCTTGCGGATTCCCGGACAGGAAGAGTGCACTTCCAGTGTTCCTTGACCTGCAAGCATCCCCTTGGCTTCCGCGATATATAAATTGAATTCTGGACTCCTACATCAACCCCTCTTCCATGTTACACAGTATGCACTCAAAAGTGTCGATCAATACAATTTGATCATCGGGGCCTCACGTCTCCTCGAGAACCCTTGTCAACCTATTTTGAAGCTCGTCCAACCTCTTTCCATGGCCATTTCTTGCAATCTCTTTCGCGGATAATCGGGTTGGCGGGTTCAGAAAATTTCCAATTCCTAGTCATTGTTTTCTGTGCCCACCACCTTCACACTTCTTTCCAAGTATATGAAATAAGTATATAACTTCTCCAGAAACATGCAGGAAAGATATTTCCAGGAAATGGGATATCTATTACAGATGTGAATATATTAGCCCCTTTTTTTCATCTTCTATACTTAACCAAATTCTCGTTTCTCTTTTCCCTATACTTTATGTTTCTCGTCACTTAGTCGTTTTTCCGAAAATGTCTAGCTATGTGGGCTGGCAGACTCGCGGGTTCACATTTGCACTCAGGATTTTATATCGCAACTCCGACCAACTACTTCCCCATTCCATACCCAGCTACTTCTCTGACCACGGATTCTTGGGTAGGCAGGCTCTAGATTTCACTTCTATTGTTATGTGACCTACAAACAGTACCCTGATTTCCGCGATATACAAATTTACAACCAGAATCCCATCATACCATCTTTTGTATTACAGTCTACCTATCATTCCCTCTTCTATGGTACACATTTTGCACTGAAAAATTCTGAGACATACAATTTTACCGTCGGGTCCTCACGTCTCTTGTGGAAATATTGTCACCCCATTTTGAAGCTCATCCGTCCTCTTTCCATACTTTGTCATTTATTTGAATTTCTTTCATAGATCGTCGGGTTGTCAAGTTCAAGAAATATCCAATTTCTAATCGTTGTTTCCTGTGCCCATGCCCTTTGCAATTAGCAATTAGCAAGTATATATAAGATATTATTTCTAAGTATGCAATTAGCAAGCGTTAATGCTAAACCAGGATTTGAGGAGATCTCCCATTAATACGCATAATACCAAAAATTTTGGATGGTTATATTATCCCTTTTGAGTGTTAATTGCAAACATCATGGAATGTCATTTGCATGTTGTCGGGTTGGTTTGTTCATGAAATCTTCAATCCTCAATTATGAAAACAAGTCTGACCGACCGTTTTCCTATTCCATACTTAGCCACTTTCCCGGAATTCCGCAAATATACAAATCGTCTGTTGAACTGCCCCATCATGCTCTCTTCTGCTTTACACGTTTTGCAGTAAAAAAATTCAATACATAAAATTTGACCGTCGGACACTCACCTCTACTGAGT
>JASDQU011314801.1:0-14095 GCA_032191745.1 Picea mariana | reverse complement strand
CCAACTTATGACCTTTGCGACAAGTTGTATAGGAGTTGCGACACTTGCGACAAGCGAGAGGTATGTGCGACACTTATCCAGTTGAGTGATTTGGATGTGTAACAATAAATATAACTTGTCGAAAGACTGTGGCAGACAAAATATGTGTGAATGTTGGATCTAATGAACCTTTTGTTATAAAAGGTAATGTATGATTTTTTGTTATTAATAGAAAATGGATAGCATTGCATAACTGTTGAAAGGGGGGTTTGCCAAGATAGACCATGGTGCCTTATTGGTGAATGGTTGAGATGACCCCCACCAAACCAGTACCTTATTTGATTTAATTTCTCATACCTAGAAAAGTACTCTGACCGAGAAATGAATTACCAATTAGGCTAGTAGTTGGAAAAGTCCTCCTTAAGAGTTAATGAGGATATGGGGTAGAGTACCCATATGAAAATGGATTCCATACCTGACCATGAGATTAGGATTCAGACCCATGCAACCTTGTTGAGGATGGAAAGAAAAGAGGTAATTCTTGGGTAGAGGTAGATCTAAGAGGAAGAAGAGTCGAAAAACCAATCTCGAGAAGAGAAAAGAGCACTTGTAGCTCTTTAGTTCAGGGGAGAACTGAGAAACAGGATCGTTCAGGGGGTCAAAAGCTGCTGGCAGTGTTTTTAGTCTAAGATGATAAATTTGGCTGACGAGTGACTATGGAAACCCTCTTTCTTGGTACATAGAAAACCATTTGCCAAGATCCTGTGGGAGGAGGAGAGTAACCTTTGTCCCTGACTATCGCTGAGAAAGAAGAAAGAGTCTCTCTCAGAGAATCATGGTCTAGCTATGGGGTTCCCACTAGTAAATCCATTCAGTAGTGGTTGTTCCTAAGGTTGGGTGGAAAAAGGCACCCCTTTTAGCAGTTTCTTTATGATATCGTGTTTCTGATAAGTATTTTCATACTCTGCGTACTGAAATGGAAATGATGATTGAATATGTATATGTCTATGACTAATTTTTGTAATGAATGATTAAGGTAGAAATGTGTATTGTCTCTCTGTAAACCTATTCTTGTGATTGGTCTTTTGTTTACCTCATCTTAGAAGCTAGATATTTATGGGACGTGATTCTATAATAAAGCCAAGGTAGGGTTAACTGGAATGCTTATGTCCCAATGACATATCGAATATACCTTCATGGGAATACCAAGTTCATACTTGTTGGAAAGAGGGTGCCTCCTCCAAATCTCTTCACCTGTGTGACCAATGGATTATTTCCAAGGTTGTAAGCAAGCCATGACTAAGATATTAGAGTGTATCCCACAATAATTTTTGGAGGACCCATATGACCAAGGCCTCAGAACCCTACTCTAATCCCGAAAGGAGATATTCCTTTCTAGCTTCATAACTATAGGATTTCAGAGCTCCAGAGTATTAAGACCTTATCATTTGCAAACCAACCTAAGGAAAATTGTTGTTATGGTTGACCGACGTCTGATGGTTTCCCTAACCATGGTAGATAGACTTGTTCCACCATTAAACCCAGACCCATTTACCAATCATGAAGTAATGTGAGCTACATATCCAAGGGTATTTGGGAGTCCCCTCACTGTCGGATCTACGCCGAGTTAAGTCTGACATTAGCTAATCTAGGAGAATGGAGGTTTTATAACACCAAACTCCTCAAACGTTGGATTTATGAATTGACATAATCCATGGATCTAGAGAGTCTGTTAAGAAACCATATTATCCATTCAATCAACCAATGGAGGGACTCATGTATGATACTTCAGAAAATTCCTACATCATGAGAGAGGAGGGGCCATAAAGCCGAAACCTCTAAACACTGGAGCTGTGAAGTAACAAGGACCATAGCTCTAGGGACCCTTTGGGAGCTCCCATGACCATTAGATCTAGATTGTTGTTAGCCTGAGGCTGACCACTCCAGAAGTGAGGAGAAATTCACACCATAGATCCCCCGAACGTCGAAGTTACGAAGTAATAGAGGTCGTAGATCCAGTGGTTTACGTGGACATACCTTAACCATGAGATCTAAGGGATTTGAAGGCTATCATTCTGGGGTGAAGTGGCATGTTGACATCACATAGGGTGACATGGAACCACGTTTGATGTGCCACGTGTCACTTGGATTTGTATGTTTTGTTGACCCTATGTGCGCGTTAAAACGTGACACATGTCACCCACTATAGGGGCCACATGACATCTCTACCTTGCTGCGTGTCACCCCTAGCACTTACTTTCTTGGTCCATTTGGCGGGTGGAGTATTCAGGACCCAACTGTCCTTACCTCCACATCTAGTACGCCACCACATGTGAGGGTAGAGCCTTCGGGAGTCTGGGACTTCGAGACTCCATACGTTTTGGATTCTGTGTTGAGGATAATATGAAAGTCCTGAAGGTCAGAGCCACATGGTGAGATTTCAGGATCCTTCGTGAGTTTAGGAATTTGGGACTTCAGAGGACATGCGTGTAGGAAGGAAAAAGGGTAGCTCAACGTCAAAGCATCGAACACCAAACTCCCCTCTAGCCTGTGTGTTAAGTGAGGATTAAGACCCACCGTTGGATTGGATGGTGGATAGATTTTACCTGTGGATGCAGGAACTTGGGGGATGGTACAAATGAGGTGGACCCATGTGAGTGCCATGTGGCCCATGATTGATAATTCCTAAAGAACTTCGGGAGGACTTAACTTGCAATCCAGAGCTCGGATTTGAGTCTGGTAGCAATCCTTAGAAATATACGAATGAGTAGAATAGGGTGGATAAATCAGAGAGATGATTGAGATGATTAAAGTAAGAATTTTTTTTATTCCCCATCCCTAGAAATGGTACTTAGGGGTTGGGTGTGTTACAAATTGGTATCCGAGCCAACAACAACACTTGGCCTGCTTGGGATCATGAACAAGTCACTTAAAAATATTATTAGAGAACTTTTAGGGGTGACACCCTATCTTACCCCATTCCTAATAGGATTATTTAAACCTCTAATTAAGAAAGGAATGAAACTTTCTATTGCTGTATATGTTTTGAAAAAAAAGAAAAAAGAAAAATCTGAACTGTGTGTTGATTCATAAACTAGAAGATCATTAACTAACAAAAAATGTTTTATCGGCACTCAAGCCGTAAGTGTACCGCAGGAAAACTTCAACATAAAGGATGGTGACACACCATGAATTGGGGGAAATATCCCACAATAGAGAGGAATAATATGCTGAGAGGAGGGCGGTGGAAACCCCTACATATCTATCTAAAACTATGAGAAGCCTCATGGTAGAATTATACAGTTGTAAGGCTGACAATGAAAGGTTGATAAAAGAGTAGGAAAAACAAATTGAAATTAATGCAGTCTTACTACAAAGCTTATCATATATACAAAGGAAGCTACAACGTGGACCAACATCCATTCACGTTGACAAACATCGTACTAAGAAAACCCAAAGTCCACCTGAGATAAGAAAACGTGGTCCTGAAAGTGGCCACACCAGGAGGAGAACCTCAAAGAAGACCCAACATGGAGCCAAGATACACTCATCGAAAGAATCCTCTGGTGAGGAAACTGACAACTCCAAGGAATCTTCTAGTAGAAAAGCTAGTTTTCATTCATAGAGGAAAAGAAAGAAGAGGAAACATTCCAAGAGCCACGACCCCGAAGAGTTCAAGAAAGAAAAACCACTCACTTTTGATGGAGAAATTATGAAAGGGGAAGAAGCAGAATTTTGGCTACTTATCTTGAAGAAGTACTTCAGAGTCCATGGCTACTCTGAAAATGTAAAGGTTTGAATAGTCATTTTTAATATGAATGGAAATGCCTCCCTTTGGTGGGAGGACCTTAGGAATGTAAAAGGAATCTATGAAAATAAATTGTCATGGAAAAAATTTGAGAAATACTTGAATAAGAAGTATCTGTCAAAGAAATAATTTGATGGGAAGACCAAGGAGTTCTATGAACTCAATTTTGGACAACTCACAATAGATGAATATATAAAATATTTTTCTTGAGTTGATAATTTATGTGCCCTACATAAAGGATGAAAAAGTAAAGATGCAAAGATTTATTAGTGGATTACCTTAGTCCTTTCGGGATAGAATTGAATTTGATGAGACAAAGACCTTAGAAGACACTATTTGAAAGGAAAGGTATTGCTATGAGTAATTCAAGAATAAGACAGAACCTCATGAAGACTAGAAGAAGAAAAGTAATTCAGGATTCAATAAGAAGTGGTTTAAACCCCCAAGATTTAAGAGCCGTGGGAAGGGTTCTAAGATGAGCCTTCCTACTAAAAGTGTATATCAGCAAAATTTTCACTCTCAGAGTGGAAATAAACCCTTTGGAGCATCCTCAGATAAGACTGATAACACAAAGAAATAACCCTTGAAATGTTGGGGTTGTGGAGAAGAACATATGTTGAGGGACTTCCCACATAGTAAATAGAACAACAGGAGAGTCTATAACATCCAAGAGGCTGCCACAATAAATGATGTGGCTAGGAGCATGCCACAAATTTATGCAGCCTTGGATAATAGACAAGATGACCACCAAGATTCAGTGGTGGAGATGGAAGGTATGATTTCCAACCATCTAGTTTCCATTTTAATTGACCCTGGTTCTAATTTGAGTTATGTTTCCCCTCAAACTATTGAGAAATGTAGTTTGCAACAAGTTAAACATATTAAATCATAGCTAGTACAACTAGCCACTAGAACCAAAATAAAAGTAACAGAGGACATACCATCATTCCAACTCATTATGGATGGATTACCCACCCAAGCGACCCTAAACATACTCCCTTTAGGATCTTATGACCTACTATTTGGCATGGACTGGTTGGTTTCGCATAAAACCAAGTTGGGTTGTTGTAATAAAAAATTGGAGTGTGAAGATGAAAGAGTGAGAAAGGTAACCTTACAAGGGATTCAAAATCCTATCACAATGAGACAAATATCATCCCTTCAAGTGAAGAAGTAATGCATAAAAGGATGCCCTTTATATGAAATACAAGTGTTTGACTCTGTTTAGAACAATAAACCCATCCTAGAATACCATCCCATACTAAGAGAGTATAAAGATGTGTTTCCATAAGAGGTACTAGGTCTACCTCCAAGAAGAGATATTGATTTTTCAATAGAACTTGAACTAGGAGTGGTGTCAGTGTCTAGAGAACCCTATAGAATGACTACGCTAGAGCTAGTTGAGCTCAAACTACAACTAAAGGAATTTATGGAAAAGGGATAAATTAGGCCTAGTGTGTCTCCATGGGGAGCACCAGCATTGTTTGTGAAAAATAAATATGGCACACTCAGGTTGTGCATAGACTATAGGAAACTCAATAAGATGACCATTAAGAATAAGTATCCCTTACCAATGATCGATGATTTGTTTGACCAATTAAGGGGTGCTACAATTTTCTCCAAGATTCACTTGAGGTCTGGATACCATCAGGTCCGAATTGAGGATGAAGACATCCACAAAATATCCTTTAGGACGAGATATGGTCACTATGAATTTGTGGTGGTGTTATTTGGGATAACCAATGCACCTGCAACATTTATGTTCTTAATGAATAATGTACTTAGTAAGTTATTGGACAGATTTGTATTGGTTTTCATAGAGGATATCCTAATATATTATAAGAATAGGGAAGAGCATGAAGAACATCTCAAGATAGTGCTTAAAATACTAAGAGAGCATCAACTCTATTCTAAGTTTAGCAAGTGTGAATTTTTCCAGAAACAAGTCCATTACTTAGGCCATGTTAATTATGAAGAAGGAGTGGAAGTTGATCCTGACAAGATCAAAGCCATTATGGATTTGCCTACTCCAAAGGATGTATCTGATATCAGATCCTTTATGGGATTAGAATGATACTATAGAAGGTTCATAAAAGGATTTTCCAAGATTGGGTGCCCAATGACCTCCCTTCAAAAAAAGGGATTTAAATTCATTTGGACATCAGAATGTGAAGAGAGATTCCAAGAGTTGAAATACCTTCTAACCAATGCACCTATGATGAAGATTAAAAACCCAAAAAATAAATTCCTTGTGTGTACAGATTCCTACAAGGAAGGACTCGGAGGAGTCCTTATGTAATAAGGACATGTAATTTTCTATGAATCCAGAAAACTAAATGAGCATGAAATCAATTATGTGATCCATGATCTAGAATTGGCTTCCATACTACATGCCTTAAAAATTTGGAGGCATTACCTCCTAGGTAGGATATTTGTGCTTATGATAGACAATAGTGGGTTGAGGTACCTGTTTGATCAACCAAAACTCAAAGCTAGACAATCTAGATGGATGGCTCTCCTTAGTGAGTTTGATTTTGAAATCAAACATATGAAAGGAAAAGAAGATCGGGTGGTTGATGCCCTTAGCATAAGTATGAAAGTGATTCACTTGGAAGATATAATCACCTGTGAAACGAATGTTAGGGAGAGAGTCAAGAGTGTACAAGAAACAAATGAATTTTTCAAGACTGTTAAATCATACTTAGAACAAGATCCCACATGGATGAAGTATGAGGATTATCATTTGTTGAATGATGTCTTGCTAACTTACAAAGGTAGGTTGTATATTCCAAATTGTGATGACTTGAAGAGGTTCATGATGGATGAAATACACAAAATACCATATATTGGTCATCCTGGTTATTATAAGATGATCACAATGACTAGGAAACTATTTTATTGGCCACGACTAAAAAAGGACATAGCTGATTACTTGGCCAAATGTCTAGAATGTCAGCAGGTTAAGGAAAATAAATGGCATCCAGCAAGGATGATGCATCCCCTACAAATTCTAGAATGGAAATGGGAAACCATCTCCATGGATTTCATCACATGGTTACCAAAATAAACCAAACAGAATGACACCTTCATGATAGTTGTTGAAAAATTGAGCAATACTGCTCACTTGATTCCCATCAAGTCAACTTGCAAGGCAATAGATATTTCTAGTATTTTCATGAAAGAAATATTTAGACTTCATGGCATGCCTAAGGAAATCATATCTGACAGAGATACAAAATTTACTTCAAGCTTTTGGAAATCTATGTTTGTCAATTTTGAAACTAAATTTTTATTTAGTATATCCTATCACCCTAAAAATGATGGACAGACAAAGAGGGTAAACCTAGTGTTAGAGGACATGTTATGTAATACCCCAAGACTGAGCTCCTAATGAATTGTAAACATGATCTGTAGGCTGGTGATCCAAGTGATTATAATATAGGAGGATTATGTGATGATTAGGCTAGAGAGCCTAGATGCTAGAGGCCAGTGTGCCAATTTTTGTATATGTAAACACTCATATCATTAATATAATACATCTCTATGTGTAGAACAACCACGATAAAATAGAATGGGGGACTAAGCTCTACTAGGTAGGGAAAGGGAGGGATAAGAGACTAGGGAAAAGGGGCTATGCTTGAGGGCATAACCCCAAGATAATATCATATTATATTTTCCTAAATACTAAGGTGAGGATAATTGTTTTATCCTAATTCTCATGGAAGAGGGAATGAATCCCAAGTGGAGAGAAACAAGCTCCAAGATATCCATGTGTCAATCATAGCACATGCAAATATAGGTGGGGGAAAATAGTCTATTTTTCATCCTTTCCCCATTCACTCACACACTCATGCACTGATCCATCTCCTCCATCATTGACCTATGAAAAATTCACGCACCATTGGAACCTGTGTCATTTTTTAGCTATCCCATACTTTTCCTATGAAGCACAATGCACTTGTACTTTGCCTAAGCCCATACCATGCCTTAACGAACTATTGTTGCTGCCAGCGCAGTTCCTTGACTAAGCGTGGCTTGATACCATAATATATTCTATACCTGAGATTTGTTGTTTCCATCACCCTTACTTGATTGACTTAGGAGTTGGATTGAAGAAGTAGGTTGGCAGGCTTGTGGGTTTGAAGAGGTGGGTTGTCAGGCTTATAAGAAAATATATCCAGGTGAGAGAGGTTGGTGGGGAATTGATTTCCCCAGAGGGAGCTCAACGATAGCTATAGTGTTATGATAATTCATGTTTGTCTTGTTGTTGAATCCCTAGAAGGGAAGTGGGGAAGATGAAGGGTTGTTGAGAAGAGAAGGGGCACACTTCTTGGGGTGGGACAGGCATGTGGGGAATGAAAGGTTGTAAGTTGTTAGTGTGATGTGTCTCATGGGACGAAATCCTTCCTATTGACTGTGAAACTTCCTGTAGTCTCAGCCTAGCCTAGGAATCCCTTTACCTGGGTGGAGTTTAGTCCCAACTCGGGGGTGACCTACTACTGAGAGTGATGAGCAACATGGGCTAAGGCTAGGGTGTATTACCAAATCTGTATCATAAATTAGAAAGAATTTTTCTATGAGGTAGCATGGTGCGGCCTGGGTGGATGGGGATGTTAAAATATGGTATCAAAGCTCTAGTTTTCAACACTAAGCCTGCATGGGTCGTGTAAGTGGAAATTGAAGAAATTTTTTTAAAGGGAATTATTGTCGAAATGGAAAAAACTAAGTTTTCAGAAAGTCCATGAGTTCCAAGAAAGCACTAAGAGCACCTTAACTATGTATGAAAGATCAGGAGGTGTAGCGGTTCAAGAAATCTAGCAGAGGAAAGAAACCACAGTAACCATGGTTTTGGGGCCAAAATGTTTATATTTGGGCCATTGGATCTGTTTGGAAGAAGGAAGATCCTTCACAGCCGTCATATCTGAAAAAGGAGTGTGGAGGTTAACCTTCAAGTTCTTCGGACTTCATTACTTCAACAATTTTTATGTCTTTAATAGAAGGGATCCAAAAGCCCCGAAGCTCCTAAGTCCCAGAGTGGATCTACATCGTAGATTGTTTGGGAGAAGGAGGACCATTGGATCCTCGAGTGGTTCAACAGTTCGTCACTCTGGGGAATTTTTTTTTGGTTGCATGGATGGAATAGTTCCCCGAAGTCTAGAAGTACCGAGCTAATATGAACCATTCCTTAATTGGAGACATGTGTCTGTAAATTAGCCTGTTGGTAATTTATGTGTTCGAAAGTTCGGAGGTGGGTTGGTGGCCAGTTGAAAAATCCTCTGAATCTTGAAGATCTGAAGTCCTGTAGTGACTCTCAACTGTAGATCATTCGGGAGAAGGTAGACCATTAGATTCCCAAGTGGTTCGATGATTCAGTCTTCAGGGAAATCTGTTTTATATTGCGTGGAGTAGAGTTTATCCAAAGTCCCGAAGTTTGAAACCAATCCAAACCATCCATTATCGGAGATACACATCCGCAGATCACTCGGTTATATATTTTGGTGTTCGAAAGCTTGGGAGTTATAAAGTGTGCTAGTGTGAGAACTTTTGAAGCCTAAAGTACCAAAGTCTTGGAGTGTCATAGTGACGTGGACCTCATCGGGAGTTTGGAAGTTTAGGGATTGGGAGTTTTAAAGTGTCCAGATGAGAATTTTTCCAAAGTCCTAGAACCTCAAAGTTTTGAATCTCAGAAGAACACTATTCAGGAGTTCGGAAGTTTGGCATTTGGGTGTTTTGATGTGCTATGGTGTGGGACTCTCGAAATTCATGAATTTTCGAAGTCTTGAAGCGTCAAGTGATGAAGCATGATGATGTCACCTAGGGTGGTGTGGACCTATTCGAAAATTTGATGTTCGAGAGATTTGTTGTGTGGTACTGAGAAGAAACATCTGAAATCCCAGAGCCCGAAGGAATGGAGCTACAAGTAGCAATTTTTCAGAATTTTGGCATTTAGGAGTTAACAAGTTTGTGGATGTAAAAAATTTTGAAGCCCAAAGTGTCGAAGTTCCAAAGTGCCAATGTGATGTGGCATGATGACGTCACCTAGGGTGAAGTGGAATTATTCTAAGCCTACCATGTGTCACTTTATTTTGTACCTTTGATAGGAATTATGTACCAATTGTGACCTAACATGTGTTGCTTGTCATTAGGGCCACATGTCACCACAATAATTATGAAAACAAAATTAAGTTGACTCTGAAAGTTTAGAGATTCGACATTCAGGGATATGTGTGTATGTTGTTGCAAGATCTTTCGAAGCCCAAAGCAATAGAGTGCTAGAGTAATGAAACGCCGAAGCACGAGCCTGGAAATTCAGAAGTTCATAATTCATGGGAAATAATGTGTAAAGGTATAATAACCTCAAAAGCCCAAATATATGAAGAATTGGAGCTCCGAAGCTCCGAAGAAGTACCCTCCGAGAGTTCACCATTCCAACGTTTGGAGAAATTAAAGTGTGATGCTATGAAAACATCCAAAGCCCAAAGTTCTGAAGCTCCAAATACCCAGAGCTTTGAACAACGCCGTGTGGCTAAGAACTTGGTCATAGC
Organism: Picea mariana; assembly: GCA_032191745.1. Taxonomy (NCBI): domain Eukaryota; kingdom Viridiplantae; phylum Streptophyta; class Pinopsida; order Pinales; family Pinaceae; genus Picea; species Picea mariana. The sequence goes on along the minus strand of JASDQU011314801.1, from coordinate 3,763 downwards.
CATGGTCGCATGAGATTGGGGGCTGAATAAAAAGGGCTAGTGCCTAAAAATTGATGTTTTCAAAGATAGAAGGGGCCTAGAAGAAGAAACATGTGGGGTTCTTAGCTGTACATACCTGCACCTAAAGAGGTAAGGAAGTCCCATGAACTTTACAAGAAGATCCAACATGATTCCAAGAGCCAATTCGACTCTGAAGAAGAAGAACAATTGTACAAATATTACCTTCTAGAAAGGAAATTTGTTCAAATATCCATAACTTCTTGCTCAAGACTCATAATTGAGCAAGGGATCAATCATTAAAAATATATTGGATAGTAGAACATAACTGTTCATCCAGAAATTGAGTTGAACAGACAATTTCTCAGAAAATTAGAAGAAAGAAGTATGATGTATTATTGAACCAGGATGGTTCATAATTTCATTAAATTGTTGAGACAATTAGCCTAACAAAGTTCTGTTGGCTGCAAATTTTGCAGAATTAACAACAACTAGATAAGATCATAATCAACAAAAAGTGTAGAGATATGGATGATACACATGGGGCTTACATCCAGGATGATGAGATTAGAGGAATGGATGTCCATTTGGGTATGGAAGGAACAAACTCCAATGGACATGGATAATGAAAGGTTGATAACATAAATATGGTAGAGACCATTATAAATTTGTAGAAAGATGTCCAAAGTCATAAAGTTGATGAAAGGATTATTAAATCCAAGGAGTAGCAGGAGGAATTCAACATGAATTTAATGCAGAGCCTGGATAGAATTGAAAAGAAATTGGATAAGGAGAATGGCTCAAGCAAATCAGGAAGCCATATGTCTCCTGAGGAGAAAGGAAGATGAAGGAGTGTTAGAAGACATCACCATCACTCCCAAATTCATTCCAATAGGAGAACACACAGTAGCTCAAGTCCATCCCCTGTCAGGAAGAATTATAAGAGGTCTGGGGTGGATGAATTGCGAGGAGAAATGAACATGATCAAATTGTTGGCAAATGTTTAACAGATAGCGTACGCTTGTCATTGATGGCAAGTACAACAGTGAAGATGGCAGGATCATAATGTGCATCAATGGACAAACAGGAACAATGTAGGCTCAGGAGGAATTAGTGCAGAGTCGAAATTCTTCCAAGTAAGACGGATGTGTAAACTTGGAGGAGAAGCGTCGCTGATCGTTGGATCCCATCCAAAATTCCTGATAGCATGAGGGTCGTCGGATCTGAATAAAAACAAGAAGAGCACGTGTTGAAGAGAAGGATAGATCTCAGGCATTAGATCTGAGTGAACTCGAAAGCTCATGAGTGGAAGAGCCGAGGATTTGGTGTTCAAAGTCGCGAGGCGGCGAAGTGGCGAGAAGATCAGGACCATACATCTGGGAAGGATGCGTGGCAGAGATTGGAGAGATCTCGTGAACTCGGGGGTTCATAGTATAAAGGCCCAAGTATTGGGTGTTCAAAGTCGCGAGGCGCGAGGACGTGAGGCGGCGAAGTGGCGAGAGATTTATAGCCATCCATCTGGGGGGATAGGTGGCAAGAGATCGAGAGATCTCATGAAATCAGGAGTTCGCAGGTTGAGAGTCCAAACATTGGGTACTCCAATTTGCGAGGTCGCGCGGTAGCGAGAGAAGGACAACCGTCGGATCTGGATCATAGGAGGACCATTGGATCTACACGGAGGATCACACGTGGCGAGAGATCATCATCTCGCTGACTAGAAAGTCAAAGGAACAACGAGATGCAAGATCATGATTTAATCAAGGACCGTTGGATCAAGAGAACGCGTGGTGAAAGATCAGAGCACCATAAAGCTTCATCTCGGAGTTTCGCGACTTGCGACTTGGAAAGGCAAGAAACATAACCACCAAACTCACGAGATGCAAGATCATGATAAGATCTTGACCGTCAATACATCAAAAGAAGTGGACCATTGATTTGAGATCCATCTCGGAGTCTCGCCTATCGTGACTTGTAGTAATGAAAATCTCCAATGAAGGAACAATGAGATGCGAGATCACGATGAGATCAGGACCATTGATTCACCAAGATCATGAACCATCGATCAGAGCCAATGAAGATCAAGAGTTTGACTATCTCAGAGAAGACGAAGAGTCTTAAACTGCTAGAGAGACTGAGGAATCTTAGCATAACATATAGTGATGCTGGACACGCAGGGCGAACCACCAGAGAAGCTGAAGAGTCATGATGATAATCAGACAGAGCACTCGAGAGGTGGAGGATAACGGTGCAGAGTCAGCATGCAAAGGAATTGCGAACACTGCATGCACAAGGTGCACAAAATCTATAAATACACGGTACAGAGAAGAGATGGGGTTGCTGTTGCAGTTGGAGGTTTTTGTGAGTGTTGTTAGTAAAGGTGATTCAGGTGGGAAGAAGGAGGAGAGTGCAGCAACTGAATAGCACAGAAGAGGAACTGTGCAGAGAATGGAGATGGTGCACAGAGCATAAAAAGCAGAAGATGAGACAGCGCAAGTGATGTGAGCAGAAAGGAAATGAGGTAGACAGAGCAATGAAATGCAACAGAACAGTGATAAGTCGGGTAAGCCATTGTTGAACATTATATCACTGTAATAAGTTTCAGAAGAAAAGATTTATATTTTAGGGTGGTTGGGAGGTGCTAGGGAGGACTTTTGTCCTCAGAGGTTCAATTGGGTGCTTGAACACAGGGAGTTGGTGCTTCCTTCTAGCTGGTGCTAGAGAAACCAGGGAGTTGGTGATTCCTTCTAGTTGGTGCTAGAAAAACCAGGGAGTTGGTGCTTCCTTCTAGTGGGTGCTAAAGAAAACAGAGAGTTGGTGCTCTCAGCAAGTTGCAGCTTGATAAACAGAGGTTGTAGCCTCACTATGAGTTGGTGATCATATGTATGATAATGTAAAGATTGTAACCATTACTTATAATATAAATAAAAAGAGGTTTTTACCCTGTATGGCTTTCCTCATGAAATATCCATCTCTGTGTTTCTCATATATGTGACTGATGCTGAATGTGCCATTGTTTATGTCCTTGCATTATTGTGATCATCATTTAGTGTCTCAGCAACGAGTTTAAAAGAAGCATAATTGTTTAAGCACGGTAACAACTGATTCACCCCCCCTCTCAGTTGTCCAACAATTGGTATCAGAGACGGCCCCTTTTATCTAAGGGTAGATCCTAGAGCTTAAACATGTCAAGCCATGAAGGAAATTCAACCAATAAGGCCCCTCTGTTCAATGGAACAAGCTTTGCCTTATGGAAAGTTAGAATGAGAACCTACATAATGGCTTTAGGTGCAGATGTCTGGGATGTGGTAGAGACTGGTTATGTAAAGCCATTTGTGCTAGCTAATAAGGATGAAAAACTAGAATTTAGCTTTAATGCTAAGGCTATGAATGCTATCTTGAGTGGTCTTGCATAAGTAGAATTTGTAAAAGTTATGCATCTAGGAACTGCCAAAGAAATGTGGGACAAACTCATTAATAGTTATGAAGGTAATGAGAAGGTAAAGGATGCAAAGCTCCAAACCTACAGAATACAGTTTGAACAGCTGAAGATGAAGGAAGATGAATCTATTGGAAAATACTTTAATAGAAGAATTGGTAAATGCAATGAAGGCACTTGGTGAAACAATTGGGGAACCTTCTTTAGTTCAGAAAATCTTGAGATCTCTCCCAGATAGGTTCAACCCAAAGATCTCTGCTATAGAAGAACTTAATGATCTAAAAACCTTGCAGTTTGACAGACTTCTCAGAACATTGACTGCATATGAAA
>JASDQU011314797.1:26951-44155 GCA_032191745.1 Picea mariana | reverse complement strand
AATGTTGCAGCCAAGAAGAGACCAAAGGGTGTGCCAAAAAGAGACAGTAGAGAATTTGAGGTTGCAGCCAAGAAGTTACCAAAGGGTGTGCCAAAAAATGCTAAGGAAACGAGAGTCACGGTCGGAAATAATGCTTTGAGGTAAGCCAAAGTGTGGCCAGGCATTGTGAAAGAATAGCTCAGCAGTTTGGACAATAGAAGTAGTTTTGTGACAGGGGATAAAAAGAGCCATCTTTGAGAAACAACAAACAACAACCTATATCGCATCATGCTTGCGAAGAGTGGTGAAGATACCACTGATATAATCCATCGATATGGATTCCCAAAGGCAAGCAGGGATCGGGAGGGGTTGGTACAGACCATGTTTCCTATTAGATGGTTTAGTTTGAGAGTAGAGAGCACAAGAGCATATGAATCTTTCTACTGGTCTAGATAAGGCTGACCAAAAGAAATGGTGGTTGAGATTGAGGATGGTCTTTGTGGTGCCAAAATGACCCCCACATGCAGATGCATGGGCTTCTCTAATGAGAAGAAGTCTATCCTCGGACTGCGGCACACACAACTGATTAAACTTATATAACCAACCATTTCTAATAGCATAATAAAAAAAAGAAAATAGTTGATTACCATGGGATTTTGAAGAGCTTCCCAAATTTCTCCAAAGTCCGGATCTGATTCATACTTGGATTTCCATGCATCATATGAAGCACACCTACCTCCAAGATGTGAAGTACTTGTATCGGCAGACGGCTTAACAAATCTGCCATTTTATTTGTAGTCCCCTTCTTATATTTGATTAGCAGATGAAAGTGTTGTATGTGTTTCCCACTTCAAGTGCCTTTGGTCCTGGATCTTGCTTTGGAAGTTGATAAAGATTGGTGGATGATGATACGTATGAAGAATAGTCTCCTTGCCAAGGAGATAGTGTCGCCATTGCTTGAGCGCTTGAACCAAATTATAGAATTCTTTGTCGTATGTACTATAATTAAGCTTAGCTTATGAGAGAGCCTCTGAGTGATATGCCACAGGGTGTCCTCCCCATTTGAGAACCGCATGCCAATCGCGAATTGAGACGCATCCATCTTGATTCAAATGGTTGTTGCAAATCGGGCAATTTGAGCACCAGAGCAGAGCACAATGTTTTCTTGAGTTGTGTAAAGTGCTTCTCCGCATCTGCATTCCAATCAAAGTGTGGTTGGTTGGCCAATTGATGCAAACTTCAAAGGATTTGCCAATTGTCAAAAATGTGCTACAAATTTGCAGTAAAAATTAATACCACCCATGAAGCTCTTTAATTACAGTGTTGAGGTGGGCACTGGCCATTGTGCCATCGTTTGAGCTTTTGTTGGATCAGGCCTGATGCCTTCCGTATCCACAATGAAGCCCAAATATTGCACAAACTTTGTCCAAAAAATGATTTCTTCTCTGACCTGGAGCTTGTGAGTTTAGAGTAACTCAAGGACTTGGTGCATATGTTGCATGTGTTCTTCCCAAGATCTACTGAAGATCAAAATGTTGTCCAAGCAGATCACCATGATCTTTCCCAAAAATGGACAAAACACATCATTAATTAGCCTCATGAATGTGGTTGGGGCATTGGTGAGGCCGAAGGGCATGACAAGCCATTCAAAGAGACCAAACTTGGTCTTGAATGCAGTGTTCCAAGTGTCGGCTAAGTGCATTCTGACATGGTGATAGCCCACGGTCAGATCCGTCTTTGTGAAGTAAACGACGTCCTGGAGGTGATCCATGAGGTCCTCAATCCTTGGGAGGGGGTAACGGTTTTTAACCGTGATCTTGTTTAAGGCTCGATAATCAGTGACTAGATGCCATTTAGGATCATCCTTCTTGGGGATGATGAAAGCAGGTGAAACGCAAGGTGAAGAGGACGGTTGCATATGTCCGGATTCAAGAAGTTAAGCGATTTGATGTTCGATCTCGTCATATTCGCGAGGGGCTAAGTGATATGCCTGAGCATTGGGTAACGAAGCACCCAGAAGGAGTTCAATATAGTGTTCAATAGATCTGGAGGGGGGCAATCCTGTGGATTTGGTAAAGACATCAACAAATTCTTTGAGAAGGGGTGCCATTTCGGGAGGGGTCGGATTAGTCAGATTATCATGTTTGATAGGATGCACCATGCAGAGAGAGACACATCGGTTAAGGTAACTCAAAGGCTTTTGCAAAGACGGGTGATTGGATGAGGTGAGCATGTATGTGTGTCCTTGATGGCGGAGATGATACTGATTAGTCTTTGCATGATAGATAGCGTGACGGTCTTGTTGATACGGGATGCCTAGTAAAAGGTCTACATAATCCAAAGGGGAAACATCGTAGGTCGCCACATCATGAAATGGTCCTATGGAAAAGGTGATTGCGCATTGAGTAGAGACTTGGATGCGTGGACCTCCTTGTTGAACCCAACCGAGATGATAGGGGTGGGGATGTAGAGTAGTAGGTAATTGCAGACGTTAGACTAGTTCGCGAGATACCAATTCTTTTGACTGTCATTATCAAGGATGAGAGAAGTGATGGTATTTTTGATTTGGCAATTGTGAGTGAAGAGAGGAGGCGACAAAGAGGTTGGATTATTTGTGGTCATTAGCACCAGTGAAGGGTCTAGTTCGGTAGGATTCTCAAGGGAGACCACGTCAATAGATTCGTCTTCGACTTCAAGTTCCACATTTGTTAACAATGTCTTTTGGGTATTTCGATTCTTTATGGCGCATCAATCTGCGGTGGAGTGTGAACTAGTCTTATGGAAATTGCACCAAAGATTGGAATTGCGGGATTGAGGTCAATTAGCAGAGGGGTTGGTGGGTGATCCTTGGGTCGCAAGGGGAGGACGAGAAGATGAGGATGTGTCAGGGTTATTGGGAGTAGGATAGGGAAATGTATTCCTAGATTGAGGATGTGGATTCATCTTTCGCTCAACCACCAAGGCTCTGAGGAACGCCTTATCCAAGGATGAAGTGTCAAAAAATCCCCTTCACGTCTTAGCCATAATAAAAGACCAAAATTAAATTTAATAACTAATACCTTGTCAGGCTTGAATATGCACAGCTAGAGGTGAAGCTTGCAAAAGACATCTACGTATGCTTGAAAATCTTGATTAGGCAGCTGTCTGAGGTGTAGCCAACGAGCGAGCAAAGCTGGACGGAAACTTGGGGGATAGAACCGATCTCGAACCAATCTCGAAGGCCTTGACAAAATTCCTCCCAAGTTGTGATCATTTGCGGTGGTGGATCGACATTTTCTCCAAGCTCTATGAACTCTAATTTTGTGTCCCACCATGTCTGCGCCAAGCCTTCAAGTTGAAGACCCGCAATCTGCAACTTTCACTCTTCATCTAGATCCGGGTGAGTGCAAAAATACTTGGAGAGACTACGGATCCAAGAATCCACAACTTCTCCATTCATCTGGCCTAAATACTTTGGAAATTGGATACGAGTATCCAACTGCATTGGTGCAAGACCTTGCCGCTGTAGCATGCGAATAAGCTCATGGAGCGCATTCGCCAAATCTTGTGGTACAGAGGACATGTTGTTTGCTGAGGATTTTGTCTCTTGCTCTGGCCGCGGAAGCATAATCTTCATCCACCTAGTATGAAGCTTGAGCTGAAAATGGTCCTGAGGAGGGCGCTTGACAAAGATCTAAAAACTGTTGAGGGCACCCTTGCTGCAAGAACATGCTTAGCTCAAGAACTATGGTGTGAAATCCCGAAAAAAAAATTAACCGGATGGTGTCTTTTGAAGCTCCGAGGGCATCGCCTAGGCTTTGATACCAATTGATCCGCCATGGAGAGAGAGAATTAGAAAGAGAACTCAGATCTCTGTAAATGCTCAGATGATATACACAATAATGGAGAGAGAGAATTAGAAAGARAACTCAGATCTCTGTAAATGCTCAGATGATATACACAATAGAAGTTGGAACAAACACCATCAATCTTTGCATTCAATTCAATAGCTTCCTTTTACAATGGAGATAAAACAAAAAACAGGAAAAATTTCCAAAACAGAGATGTAGCTCCACATAGAATGTTTCTGAAAACAAAAASAAAAACCTATGCAACCCAAAAACAAAAACCTACGCAGCCCAAAACAARAAGGCTCCCAGCCCCAATCTAGTTACTATTTTATAAACTTTACAAAAACCTACGCAGCCCAAAACAAGGAGGCTCCCAACCSCAATCTAGCTACTATTTTATAAACTTTATTAATTAAGACTTTGTTTTTAAAAACATAACATACCACTACAATACAATACAAAACTGATGCTAACCCTATGACAAAAAAATGGAACTGGAAACAAAACTTGATGCTAACTGTATGACAAAAAAATGAACTAGAATAAACGAGGACTGGCGAAGCTAAAATCGTGGTGCGCCTTGCTCCATGGGACGATAAACGAGGACTGGCGAAGCTAAAATCGTGGAGCGCCTTGCTCCATGGTGCGCCTTGCTCCATGGGACGCCCATGTGGCCCATAATTTCAGATAGGTTTAATTACAAAGCTTTTGCCAGAGCCCTAACCTTTACTCATATTACTATGTTATTTATAATTAATTATAGTGAAGTCAACCCATCTTTAATTTTCTCCTATGTAATGTAAGAATTTCCATCTAATAAACTGATAATTTCAGATAGGTCTAATGACAAAGCTTTTGTCATAGCCCTAACCTTTATTCATATTACTATATTATTTATAATTAATTATAGTGAAGTCAACCCATCTTTAATTTTCTCCTATGTAATGTAGGAATTTCCACCTAATCCTCTTCATCTTATATGTATTGTATTGGGCCTATCTTGTCCATTTGTAAACACCAGCAGTGAGAGAGAATATGGGAATTTTTGCTATTAAAAAACCTATTGATCTTTTAATTGAAGTATTTGTTCGACTACCAGATGATCAAAGTAGAACATTAATGCCCAAGCTATTAAAAAACCTATTGAACTTATAATTGAAGTATTTGTTCGACTACCAGATGATCAAAGTAGAACATTAATGCCCAAGCAGAACATTAAAATTTTAAGGGCATTAGCATATCTATTTCAAAATCTGAAATTATAAGCTGTAAGCCATTAGTGCAGAAAATTAGGCATTAGCATATCTATTTCAAAAAGGCATTAGCATATCTATTTCAAAATCTGAAATTGTAAGCTGTAAGCCATTAGTGCAAAACATTAAAGAGCATTAGCATATCTATTTCAGAATTTAAAGAGCATTAGCAAATCTATTTCAGAATCTGAAATTGTAAGCTGTAAGCCATCAGTGCAGAACATTAAATTGTAAGCTGTAAGCCATTAGTGCAGAACATTAAAGGGCATTAGCATATCTATTTCAGAATCTGAAACTGTAAGCTGCAAGCCATTAGTTAAGCTTGTGATAAAGAGTTTTCCTCCTTGGAATGGAATAACTTACAGTTGAACTCTGTAGTCGAGTGAACTTGCACCAATCTAAAAAATAGTGGACTCTCTAGCATGAGATAAATTAACCGAATATGGGAATTTTTGCTTTCTATTAAAGACTTATCCTCTGCTATTAAAAAACCTATTGAACTTATAATTGAAGTATTTGTTCGACTACCAGATAATCAAAGTAGAACATTAATGCCCAAGCAGAACATTAAAGGGCATTAGGGCATTAGCATATCTATATCAGAATCTGAAACTGTAAGCTGTATGCCATTAGTGCAGAACATAGCATATCTATTTCAGAATCTGAAACTCTAAGCTGTAAGCCATTAGTTAAGCTTGTGAAAAAGAGTTTTCCTCGGAAAGGAATAACTTACAATTGAACTCTGTAGTCCAGTGAACTTGCACCAATCTAAAAAATAGTGGACTCTCTAGCATGAGATGAATTAACCAGTTTAAAACTTTGGTAGGGCAAAAGTTTTAGTGAACTGTCTAGATGTTTTGTGAGACAGATGATTTACGCTCTGTGTTTGGTCCAGAAGATAAAGCCTGCACGGATCAAGTTAAACACATAAAGCTTAGAAGTAGATTGGCCTATAAAGAGATAAAGCCTGCACGGATTAAATTAAACACATTAAGCTTAGAAGTAGATTGGCCTATAAAGAGATAGATGGCTTATAAAGAGATAAGCCAAACCGGTAATACAATAATACAAAAGAGAGATTAAGTTGAAAAAGTTGTATTTAACTGATAATCACCAAAATGAACATATACTCTTCATCTTGGTTCGAAAAGACTTATAAACAGGTCATACTTCTCTTCATCTTGGTTCGAAAAGACTTATAAACGGGTCATACTTATACAATCGCTTATTATTAATAACAAACAAGTTGGACCGTAACATTATATGCCATAACAAGACGACACCACATTATATGCCAGAACAACCACATTATATGCCAGAACAAGACGACATCACGTAGACATCTTTCCACAAAAAGGTACCAGAACCACTGTCGATGCTATTTTGCGTGGACCACCGTCTTTTCTTCTTCATTAGTCCGATGAATGAACCCATGCCACTTGGGATGCCGACTTGGCGCCAGCGCTTCACTTGTACTCGAGGGTCATGTTATTCTCGGGAGCCAGGCCGACGCATGCCCTCATGATGTTTTCCAGCATCGCCCTCTGCTTTGCTAGGGCGTTAACGACGGGCGTGCCAGGTGGCACCTGCATATGTAAACCGGGCAGGAGTTCGAATCTAATTAGCACGACGTTTTATAAATGCCCTTGTCCCATAAGCTTACCAGTACATAAATGCCAGAACTTACCAGCGGTGCTTTAGTGAGGTAGCTTAAAATGCTTGCTACCGGGTGGAAAGAGTGGAATTTCCCCTGGAAATAATTGCTCCATTGTTAATCCATTAATAGCAAAAATCTAGTTCACAAGCAGTACTCGCATTAATACAAATTTGCATGGGGGTAGAAATGGGGTTTTACTCTTACCTCGCCTTCCTTCTTAAGCTGAATCCTGGTGCAGAGTTCGGCGAGCAACACCAAGTCTAAGATTAGAGGAGCTGCAAGTAGTGAATCTTCACATGTATTGTGAATTACGAGGGTGTTTTTACCTCCCATGAAGATCTCGGACGTGTACTCGTCCATGGCTCTCTTGCTGTCTCCAACGTAAGGCACATACTGCAGGCATAACACACGGAGATAAGGGTTTTAAGATTTGTTAAATACATGTATTAAAAGATTCCAGGGATTTAACAGTATCAGAACAATACAAAAGAAGGAAAACACGAATGCTTACCTTGATGACGACGACATGGTCTGGGTGCTCCCCTGGTTCGTAAAGAATAGCGTTGCTGGCAACCATGTCGTCCACGACATTGCTCTTTGAAATCTCCTTTGAACGAAAAGTCTGAGGAGCCGACAGATTCATCCCGTCGTTGTTACCGAGGTGATTGTAGCTCACAATCGAAGTTGGCTGCAATGGCAATCGGAATCAGAAGAGAAGATTTCAGTACAGTCGGTGTAGCGTTAAATGCAATGGTGAAAGAAATTGAACTTTTACGAGCTCGAATCTTTAAATTATATACCTTAAGACCTGCACCGACTAGGAAATCCACGAGCACCGACTTCATCTTTGTTTGCCCGCTCTTGAAGTCGTCTCCTGCGATGATACTGTTCTTTGTAATTGCTAAATCGATCAAGCCTGTTCATGATTTAAAGATTTGAAAGATAGTTAGAAGAAACCCAGATTTATGTTCCCTTCTGAAACGTGCACACGGATTCCGAGGTCAAAACCTGGGAAGCAGAGAGGCTCCGTGAATGCATGCATTTTCACGACTTTACAAATTGAGCACAATTAAATCCTGTACCTACAAAATGTCTAAAACAGAAAAACAGCACAACGCACTTCTGCCGGGATTTGATTCACTGACCTGGAACGAAGGTGTTTTGAGGACTGCCGTTTATGAAGGGAACATTCTCCTGAACGCAGGCCAAGCCGTAGAGAGTCGATGGTGAGATCTCAGACTCATTTCTTTCCAGAGAAGCAAGCAGGGTCTCCTTTGTGTCATTCAAACCCACGATAACATCGCTGTATCGTTCGGTATTAGCAGTCCATAGTACGACTACCTTGTCCACCTTCGTTTTCGATTTGAAATCTCTGCATCGGCCCCAGAATATAAGAAATATGAACGAATAAGCATCGAAGATAAGATACAATTCTCAAATCTGTGCCTGATAAAGCGCCATTACCTGATATCTTGGATAATCTTTTGCACTTGCTCCTTCTTGGAGCCCTTGAGAACATTATTTGCCCTCTCACCTTGGTTTGCCGCTATGAAATCCGGGTCATAGATGCCAGGAAGAGGACTCATGCCTTGCATGTAGGGCCGCAGCTGCTTCTGGAGGTCAATATCAAGAACCTTGGCTCGGGCCATGGCGTCCGCGAGATTCATGTTGTTTATGTCCCATCCGCCAAAGACAATGTCATTAGGATCCACCTGCATAAGCACAGGCCAGTGATAATTTAGAAAAAATGATGAAGAGATCCGACGCTTTTGAGCGGGGTATCATAAAAAGGATTTGAAGCAATTCGCATAATAGATTCAAGATAAAAAGGAATTCCACACTGTAGCTCACCATGGGAAGAAGGCTCTTGAAAGGAGCATGAATCTCTTCGCCTTTGTAGGATCCGATTCTGCAGGCCGAAGCTTGCGTGAGGGAACCGAAGTAATTTGCCTGCTGTACTTTTTCCTTCGTCACCCACGAGATTCCTCTGAAAACGGCCAAAAAAACGACAAAATCGTCGTACGATAGCTTGAGTGGGTTAAAGCTAACAGAAAACCGAAAACCGAAGTTTGAAAAGAAATTAAAGAGAAAAAACCTACTCTCTGTTTGCAATAACACCCGCCGTGAGCGTTGAGCCATTGTTTCCTCCCCATCCGACTAGCATGACCCTAAAAACAAAAAAATCCAAACCAGAAACGAAAGCGGCCGATGTTCATATCCGGATCGGAAAAAGCTTCAAATTATTTTAATAATTTAAAATTACGTAAGACCATTAGGAAAACAATTTCTCACCCGAGCTTGGGGACCCGCCTCTCGGTTTTGAACTCGTATCGGACGGCCTTAGGCTTGACAACCCACTCGTATTTGCCATTAACGTTCTCGTGCACGAGCTCGGTCGTCTGGTAGTCATAGATCGAGTCGATGCTTTCCTCAGAGTACTTAACATTGGGGCTCTCTACGCGGAAGCTCTGGATAAACATCTCTACCACACGGCACAGAGAAGAGACGCGATCAAGGAAAGAAGAAAAGGCTAAGGGTAGAAACAAGCGAGGCAGAGACTGGATAATATATTTTGTTATTGCAAAGAATCGAGGGCGGAGCGAGGCAAGAATATGGAAAACCCCGTGTGCTTGAAAAAGAAATCGCACAGGAGTGAATTCGGGGTGGATTCCTGCACGCGGGATGCAAAAACCCCACCCGTTTGTATAGGAGCGAAATGGATTGGGGAAATAATTGCAAACGAAATGGAAGTTCCCGGCGGTTTATTTAGAGTAAATAGAGAGAATCACTCTATCCCTACGCAAGAGAGATGAGCCTAAAACTTGCAGAAATCAGAACCAACTTGCGCCAAACGGGCAGCAAAGCGAAAATCAGTGCACAAATCGTAACGACCACCGTGGATCAGAAAATGGCAGATCACTGAACCTCTGGTTCACTCTCCTCCTCACACTGCGGCAGCTGGTAGTGTGCCAAAGGTGGAGCCTGCTCTTCTCTCTTTATAGCACTCGCTTTCAGAGTTCAAACTGTCTCGCTTCTTCCTCTCGCCAGTTGCCGGGCCCAAGACCCACGAATAATAGAGCTCCCGTAGTCGTACAACACGTTCGCGCAGGTCCGACACACTTTTAGTAACCCACTGCGGTTCAAAGATTCGGCATTGGTAGTCCTGGGGCACGCAGATCTAACTCGCGGTTCGAACCCCGACTCAAGTCGACTGGACCCAACCGTCCTCTGAGCGACATGCGGCAAGATTCAGACCCGTCGTTCCACTTCTCGTGTCTTCTTTTCACAGACGTAAGCAGTGCCTTTGTCATCTGTGGACGCGTCATATGATTCAGGACTCTTCTGGACTTGCTTTTCGCAGAGCGGGCCCCATGGTTTACATCTGGTGTCGACACGTGTCTCCAATTTAGAGACCGTTTACCTCCGGAATACTGGATTGTTACGGGATCCTAAATATTGATGGTATTTACTACTATCTTTTCGAAATCTAGGCGGTGTTCTAGCCCAACTCTCTCCATTGAACTCGGTTCACAGTTAATATCCGCTAAATCCCACGCTCTATTCTACCTAATTCCATGGGGACCGTTATCCTAAAGTCATATGGCAAGCCAAGCCAGAAGCAACTTGCTCGAACAGTATGTGGCTTAAATGAGCTTTCTGATCGATATCAGTCTCTATTTTATTTCTTTAATGTTCCTAACCAGTCTTGTGATAAATATTGCTGTCTATTTTATTTTTTAGTTCTTTCTCGAATTCGTAAAAGTATAATATAAATTTTCCTTTTTTAAGTAGTCTAAATATATTATTAAATGATTTCACAATGATGTTACACATAAAAATTGATATAAAAATTAAATTAAATTACAAAATACTTAAATAAATATTCATAAAAACTTTTCTTAAAACGATAAGAAATGCACTTTATACTGATTTCAAACCAAATACATTTAATTTTCCTAAGCCAAAACATTCATGTGACAAGTGTCAATTCAAAAGCCCTTAAACAAATAAAAAAACGCTGTAATTTGAAAGAGGTTTTTGTGGGCCGGAATTTGTATAGGCAAATGGCCCCATGGATATCATTGAAGGTCGCCATCAATTGGAACATTAAATAGCATCATCATGTGATTTTTCATTTTTTTCATGGAAAAAGGTATAATTTCTTTTATAATAAAAAAATTATATTCTTGGATATTCTTGTTGAAGATTTTTTTTATAAGGAATCCAATGAACACAATTTTTTTTTTAATATACTTTTTTATTTATTTTTAAATTTAGATGATTTGAGTTATTTTTTTGTTATAACTTCCAAGCACGTGTGTCTATGATGTCTAACCACATACAAAATAAGTTGAGGTTTTGAATCAGTAACTTCACATAAAGAAATGACTTGACAGTACATTCTATAACCGAATTTACAGAACAATAATTTAAATCTTTTGAAAATAAACTAAAATTTCCATTAAAAAAAGTTTTCTAAAAAAAATTATCTTTAAACAAATAAAATTATAACTTAAAAAAATATTTTTATCAAATTAAAAAAAAATCACTTATTAATTTATTAACTTATTAGTATTAAAAACGTTATTATTTAAAATAATATTTATTTCACTATATAAATATAATTTAATACATATTAAAATATTTTCACTACAATTAATTTAACTATAATTACATTTATTCCCACTTTAAACCGGTGCCACTATAAACTAGTGTAAAACGCCCCTACACCTCCCTTTATAATTGAATATGTCAAGGCATACTACAAGAATGATGACTTTGATGTTAATTACACCATTCTTTTAAATTTTAATGAAAATTGTCAAATCCAATTATTAATAATTAAAATATATATAAGTCATTATCAATGATATATATATATATATATATATATATATATATATATATCACTATCAATAAAGTGAATGAAGTAAGTTGCTCATCAACTCACGTGATTAGTGCTCTTGCCGTAGTAGTTTACTACACGTCCATTACAAAACGGACAAAATGCTTTTGGCACTATCTCAAAGAGTATTTTGAATAATTAGCAACCGACTAATTATAACATTTTGAATAATCAACAACCAACTAATTATAACATATGGGCTTTCAAAGAAGATATGAGCACTCATGTAAGCAAAGATCACAATTACACATTTACAATAATCAATGTCTAATTATTAATTTATAAAAGCGTAAATGTGAATAAAATAAAATATCTGTGCCAATAATAGTACTAAAGTTAGTTATAAGGAGTTTGATTGCCGGGTGAAGCGAGGGTTGTGTTATTTTTCCATCAAAATTCACTTCTCTTCGAGAAGTTACATGGTATTCAAAGTTGTAATGGAAGTTAAGTTAGAGATATAGGTTAATAGGTCAAATTACATTACACTAAGTGTACAACATCCTATCTCTTATAAGTGATGGATGTTTAATGTTCAAAGTATTAGGAAACATTTTTAGAAAATATTAATAAATAATAAATAATTTTAAATATATTAATCATGGTTGATTATATTCACCATATATATATTTTTAAGAGAGACAAATTAGTTTTTTATTTAAAAAAGATCACTACATAATTGCAACATTTATAATCAAAATTCTAGGAATGTTCATCTGGAAATATAGATCTATATATACAAATTGAGTTTTTAAAACATTTTCTAAACTAGCTTTTTAGAGATTACCATTGACAACTTTTTTCATAAATTGTCCAAGAAGCAAAAAAACACGGAAATACATAACATTATAAGATAAAGCATCATACCATGCCTCCTTCCCCTCTACAGAGAGGAGAGGGCCCAACTCTTCTACTCCCATGGGATCGTGAGGTCGACCCCCTATTTCTTCCTCTCTAGACACTCGATGAATGGATTTCGTTGAATCATGGTTGTTGGATGCATGAGAGAGAGAGAGAGAGAGAGAGAGAGAGAGAGAGAGAGAGAGAGAGAGAGAGAGAGTCCATTTTTTCGTGGTAGAACCATTGTCCATGGTTACTGGCATTCAACCTCTAAAGCATCAATCCTCTTCATCTGCACCTGGAGCAATTCCAAAACATTGGCCACACTTCCAGCTATGACCTGTTCCAGCTCAGTTAGTTTCACATTGATGCTATGAAGAGCTTGACTATTTGCTTGGTTGGCCTCCTCATGCTTGCGGAGGATCTTCTTTACGTTTCTCTAGTCTATATCACCCATCTTACTACAAATAAATCTTGCACATAAGAGATGTCGAGCCAAAGAAACTCCCCACCATGATTCTCAATTCCAAACGACACCCACTGAGATTTAACCCCAATACCAACTCTGCTAAAAATAAGAAAGGACATATTTCTATGACAACGTAAAGCTTGGAATGCAAATAGGAAGACAATAGGAAAAATCAACTGAGAAACCTAATAATTTCCAAACTGCTCTAGGAAGAACATTGACATTGAAGAAGTTGAACAACCCATGCACACTGCCTTCCAAAACCCTCTAATGTTGCACACCCAACACTCAAAAGCACCTATTCTCTTGAAACCCTAGACAACCACCACGTTGGAGCACCCAACCCAGTCCCACCAGAGCCATAATACTCTCCTCTCCACTGGACAAAAAACACGACAACTCATCTCCATTGTTCGAATGATCCCACATTTCCATAAACTTTCACACATATTGCATTCAATATCACCTCGAGCCGACCATTTATTTAAGTGCATGGGAAACAAGAGTCTCCTACCAGATCATCCCTTACATGTCTTGTCCATGCTTTGCATCAAAAGGAATGATAATTTAAAGATCACTTTGGTTAAGGAATGGGGTTAGTGGATAATACCCCATTTTTAACCAACATTCCAACATTTAAATGAGAGGCCATTTTGGCCCAATGGTCTGCTAAGCTATTGAGTTCTCTTTTGATGCGGAAGAAGGATATTTTCCCAAAAATGATGACCATGCATCTTATCCTCGATAGGATAGATCTCAATGCATTGCTTCCCATGCCGACATGATGTACCATAGCTTTTATGACCAACATTGAGTCCCCCAACACCACAAGATCATTGATTCCTAATTCCTTTGCGAGACACATATCCGTCCATAATGAATAGGCCTCGATGAGGTTATTGGAGATATTTCCTAGTCCCCAAGCATACTAAAACAACCTGTTTCCTCTGAAATCACGAAGATTCTCCCCCGCACCTACTGCCCTTGGACCATGTTCACCATATTGATCATAATTTATGGTGTTGATTATATTGGACTATGTTCACGATATTGACCATACTTCATGAAGGTGTTGATCATATTGACCATGGTCAATGGTGGTCAATACAATTTATTGTTGTTGTTGTTAGTAGTTGATCAAATTGACCGTGATTGACTATGTTTCTCATATTGACCACAGATCATGGTTGATCATTTTGACCACGGTTTCCCGTATGATTTACCATATGAATGATCAATATGGTTGGTGATCATATTGATCGTACGACACATGGTTGATCAATATGGTTGGCTATATGACAATGGTTGACCATATTTTTTTAACAAATACAATATTTTTCATTAATTCAATGTTGAGAATTATGTTGCAGAATACTATAGATATGCTTTCTAATATGCCTATGTTTTTCAGAGTTACAAAATAAAGTACACTTAAGCATTCTCTCCCATTGAAAGCAAAGTGATAAAGAGATAAATAAGAAATATAGAGAGAATCTACTTCTACAAAGCTCATAAGTAGAGGGCCTTGATATCTACTTATATACACTTATTTCCATATTTAAGTTTATGTAAACACTTCGTTCTGCATCTTAGATTTTATATGTTACTTTGACCACCCCGAGAACTAGAGATTTGGGATTCAATACATTAGGAGATAATAGTCAATTGTTGGAGGGATAAAATCTACATTGTGTTTTTCTCCTAAATGGTAACGACACGACCATTAGTATCATAAATGAGCTCTTGGATGACCCATTATGAGATTAAAAGTTATTTATCCTTCTATGTAGAACTTGAGTAGTCTCTCCATTCTCCTTGCCATGCCTTGTAGGCCTTGATGCAACTCTCAAGCCATATAAAAAAAAATCCACCTCCTACTAACTATAATACCATTTTCCAAATGAATGGTGTTCCTACCATGGAATGGGAGGGAATGATTTGTTAATGAGGGACTTATAGCCCACTTACTTCACCAACATTGATGCCCTGCATAATTTACTTATGAGTTGTGTTCTCAGTTTTACATAGAGATTCCTATCTTTAGAATGACCTATTATTGGGTGTAACCTACACACATCATAATGATAACAACACAATAGCAATTGGGCCAATAAGATTCCAAACTCTACTCTTATTCAATCATTGAGAACTCTATTCAAGTTGTATGATGTTGAGTGCTTTGGTTTGAAAATTGATATTATGAATTATAGGTACGTGGTCTTGTTGTTTTCTTGCAAAATCCAATGGAAATTAGAGAAGCGAATTACAAATTCTCTTTAACAAGTCAATGAAATCCAAATCGAATTTCCCTCAATTGTACATTACTCAACATCAAATAACATAAAATTGCTCCATCAATGAAACTAATGGGTTCTCTACAACCCATTTCACTCCACCAATCAATACAATAATTTTATCATTTCCAACTACCAATGCTTATAGCCAAAAAATAAGAGGTCAACCAGGCTCATGTCGAAGTCGGCCCAGTCTGTGTAGTTGACCAACCAATATTCCAATCAATGGGAGGTCATCTAGGCTTATGGGGAAGTCAACCTAGTCTATGAAGTCAAATTGACAATGAGTAAGTCAACCCATGAAAGAAAATGAATTGAATTAGCTATAGAAATCAACAAACCACTAAAGTCGACCAAGTTGGAGGCCACTCAACCAGCAAAAGTCAAGTCGACCAAGCCTAAAGTCAAGTCTACTAGGGAAGAAATCCACTCAACTAGGAGAATAAGAAAATCAACCAAGTCAAGGTGGAGTTGACCTATGAAAGAATTGAGTCGACCAACAAGAATTAAATAGACCAAGGAGAGCAGAATCAACTTAGAGAGAAGAATTTTAGCCTAGAGGAGAGAGAGAAACTCACCCAACAACCAAAATTGAACCAAATTAGAAACTTCTACAGAAGTGCAATAACATTGAGCAAACAACCATCAATCTATGGGGTTGGAAATGCATCATATGGTGCATACTCTCTATTAAGCAAGGAAAACCATTAATTTTGTGCATCCATGAGTTTGATTATGTATCCCTCTCATTTACACTCCCACTATTCACTGACAAGCATTACAATTAGAAATAAAACAAGAATGAATAGAACACAATTACATAGAAATCTCAGAGCAATTCAAGACACAATGTACACCTTATTTACCTTGGAAACCCAAATGGAAAAAATCTCTTCAAATATTTGCTTAGTCTATTTTGGCAATCTTTGGTACAACGTAGCCTATGGCTCTTTTTGTGCATTCTCCTCTCTTGGCCATCAAAATTCCCTTTGATAGTGAAAAAATGGAAGAAATAGGGAGARTTGGGGGGGAAGGGGAAGGCCAACATCTATGACTCTTCATTTCCCCTTCCTTGACCTTCTCTCCTATTTTATTTTTCTTATTTTTTTAATTCTCTTTTTTTCCTCTCTTTTCCTTTTGTCCTATTTAACTTTTACATTGCATTGATTTACATAGTTTTCTAACCTTCATAACTTGCCAAATTAATATTACAGGTACTGATTCTTACAAACATTTGCTAGTTCGAATCCATTTGGGACCAGGGAAATATAATTTATTCATTTCCTACAAATATTTTTTAACTTGAAAATCCAAAAGTTGCATGTAAGACGCCAACCCCCTAAGTACCTTTTAAAGGGATGGGGTATTGAAATTTCACTTTTCCTTAACCATATCTAAGTCTCCTCTCAAGGGAATCATCGTCTACTTATCATTAAGATCTCTCTAACAACTATAATTATTCCCACATTTGAACTCTAAAACAAGAGTTATGACCTTTTAAAGTTTTAGGGTCTTCATTGGCTAAAGATCTCCTTACTACCACGTGGAATCCACGTCACTTACTATTCCATGTGGCTCTATCTAGGTATGAATCGTCACCATTCGATATCGACGTGGTTGCGAGTGTGTCATTTTCCACTTGGCCATCGAGCCTTCAACTTATCGGCATATCGACTTTCGTGGATCTCCTGTGCTCAACTCTTCTTAATAATCTTTTGATAGCCAATATCCTGGGACTATGGCCCACTAGAGATATCGTCCCATCAGGGTACCGACCTCTCAATACACAGACCAACGCCAAGCGTCTAGTTTGAGGTCCATGTGGAATTCCAAGACACATGGTCCTATCAATCATCGACCACTACAGCGCCAATGTGCATGCCACCTCATCCATTGTTTCCACCGTGGACCTACAATGTGGCATGACACATGGTGCCATACCATTGACACGTGGCACAAATTTTTACCATGGGTCTCTT
>JASDQU011314797.1:0-14435 GCA_032191745.1 Picea mariana | reverse complement strand
TATCACTATACAAGACAAATTATTTAGGAATTAAATAATGTCTCCATTTTTTTAAAGCTTGAATCACTGCATAAAATTCCTTGTCGTACGTGGAATACTTTTTCTTGGCATCATTCAGTTTCTCACTGAAATAAGCAACTGGCTTATTGTCTTAGCTCAAGACTGCTCCAATAGCTAATCCACTTGCGTCACATCTCACCTGAAATGTTTTTCCAAAATATGGTAAGACCAGAATTGGCTGCTCTGTGATATTCTCTTTCAACACTTTGAAACCTTTTTCATCTTCCTCTATCCAACTAAAGGACTTGTGTTTCTTCTTCACAGTATCTAACATGGGTGCACATATGCCACTGAAATTTCTGATAAATTTCCTATAAAAACTCGCTAACCCATGAAAACTTCGTACTTCAAACAGGCTACTTGGTGATGGCCATTCTCTAATTTCTCTCACCTTCTCTGGGTCCATCTTCAATTCATTCGAAGAGATTACGAATCCCAAATATATGAGCTCCTTCTTCATAAAAGAACATTTCTTCATATTTATCAACAATTGCTCTCGCTGTAACCTTTCCATCACTGTGGTTAAATGTCTTAAGTGTTCTCCTTTTGTTTTGTTGAAGATTAGTATGTCATCTAGATATACTATGAAAATTTTTCCAATGAAGTCTTTCAACACTTCATTCATCAGTCTCATGAATGTGCTTGGTGCATTTGTCAACCCAAATGGCATGACCAACCATTCAAATAATCCTTCATTCGTCTTGAATGTTGTTTTCCATTCATCTCCTTCTCTCACTCTTATTTGATGGTATCCACTCTTCAAGTCTATCTTGGAAAAATAGCTTGCGCCACTCAGGTAGTCCATCAAATCATCCATCCTTGGTAAAGGAAATCTGTACCTAATGGTTATCTTGTTGATGGCTCAAGAATCTATGCACATTATCCATCCTCCATCTTTCTTTAGGCTTAATACAGTCGGTACTGCACATGGGCTTAGGCTTTCCTTGACTAACCCTTTATCCAACAACTCTTGGACTTGATTCTTGACATCCTCATTCTCTCTAGGTGTCAACCTATAAGCTACTTTGTTCAGAAAACTAGCTCCTGGAATAAGGTCAATGTGATGGCTTATGCTCCTGATGGGTGGTAATGAGTGTGGTAACTCATCTACAACTATATTAGCAAAGTTCTCTAACAGTTCTTGGATTTCTATAGGAAAATCTTCTACATAAGTATTTGTAAGGATCACTCTAGGCTTCCTCACAACAATAAACTGCATCTCTCTCTCTTCCTTGACTTCCTTTAAGAGCTCCTTCCCACTCATGAGAAGTATGCTCGAACTAGCTTCTACCTTCTCCTTGTCTACTATGGGTAACAACATATGTGTCCTACCATTCTTTTCTAGGGTATAGGTATTCTTCCTCCCATCATGAATAATCTTTCGGTCATATTTCCACGGTCTTCCCAATAAAATATGACAAACATCCATAGGGATTACATCACACAATATTTCATCTTTGTAACCTCCTATTTTAAACTCAACTTGGCATTGTTGACTTACCATGACTTGATGTCCTTTCTGCATCCACGATACTTTGTATGGCCTTGGATGTGCAGTTGTCTTCAACTCCATCTTTACCACCATCTCTATGGATACTATATTATCCGTGCTCCCACTATCTATAATCACCTTACAAACCCTGTCTTTCATCTTGCAAGAAGTTCTGAACAGGCTTGTTCACTGAACTGGTTCTTCTGGTTCCTTCTCTGGTTTGAGAAGAAATTTCCTCATCATGAGGTTTCTTCCTCCTTCTGCAGCCTCCACTTCCACATGCTTCTCTGCTTCGACAATGTGTGCTTCTCCACCTTCTCTTTTTCTATCAGGACATTCCCAAGATTTGTGCCCTTCATTTCCATAGGTATAGCATTTAACTATGCCTCCTCTGACTCTTCCTCTTCCTTTACCTCTGGGAAAAGAACTTCATCCACCATGTTTTCCTTCTTTAGATCTTCCGCCCTTCTCTTGGTGGCTATGTTTCTTATCATCTTACGACTTTGACTTCTGGGACTTCTCCCTGCTGGTTTCTTTGCCTCGACTCGAATTTCCGCCTCTGCTTCGTTGACTTTGCCTCCTGGCTAATTTTTCCTTAGCTTTCAAGGCTGCTTGATAAGCATCCTCGACTATACTGACATACATCATGCTGATCTCTTCTTGGATTTCATATCTCAGCCCATTGATATATCTGGCTTTCTTTTCATCTTCATTCTCCTTCTGTCCAGCCCTAATGTTCAGTCTATAGAACTCTTCAGTGTACTCCTTCACTGATAAACCTCTCTGTTTCAGGTTCTGCAACCTCTTGTAAAGATTTATCTAGTAATCCTTTGGGATAAATTTAGCTTTCAACTTAGCTACCATCCTATCCCAACTTTTAATTTTCTACTTACCATTTCTTCTGCGTCCGACTTGTAGTTCATCCCACCATAATGCTGCATGACCCTTCAATCTCATCACTGCATGCTTCACCATTTTTTCCTCTTCGATATCTTCATAATCGAAGTTCTTATCCATGGTGCATATCCAATCTAACAATTCTTCAACCTCCAGATTACCTTTGTACATAGGTACTTCTATCCTTGCTCTGGCCCCAATCTTTGAAACAACTTTTATCAAGTGGTCTTGTGCAGCATCATCTGCCACATTTTCACCAGCTTCGGCCTCTTGTTCACTCTTAGCTTCACTGACATTGCTAGTATCTGGTGCCCTTCTCTATGCTGTTTCCATGGTGTCCAACCTCATTCTGAGTCGCCTCATTTCTTCTTCCATATCTACATTTTCTCTGTGCCTTCTTGGCGGCTTGAATTCACTGTGTCACCTCCTAATAGAGTGAAATTCCCACAAAGGATACCAACCTTCCTCTCTTCTTATTTTGTTTGCTATTCTGTAAACAAACTTAAAATCTTTTTCTTTGGCTCTGATACCACCTGGTGCAAACCCCCTACCCCAGTGGGGTCCGTGACCTCCCAGTCACTGGATTGTCCTCTAACTTCGAGCTGGAACAACTCTTTTGGGTCCTCATTGGAAACTTGTAAATCAAATCCACAGGTCCTCTTGTTTAGAACTTGCGTGTGAAGACTCCAGCATCAAGCACGAGCTCCCCCTTCATGTGATTGTCCTTATGACCATGACCTTACCCATAAGGCGTGTTTCACATTTCATGATTTGGGATTTCTCGAGGGAGAAATCCTTGTCTCTTCAACCACCGAATGTTGAAAAGAGCTTAATGGTGATTAGCCTATGCTTAAATCTCAGTCCATGTGGCCGTTCACCGTGACCTCACGCTAAACCAAAAATCACTTTTCATAGTTCGGGACTTCTATAGTCAAGCATCCCATTCTTTTGTAACTTGAATCCCTGAATCCTAATTGGGGGCTGTAGCTAAGTGCTAGCCCTCTTCCCTTACTCCTCTTCCATATTACCACTATGCCATGACCATGGCCTACACCCAAAGGGTGTTTCAGCTTTCGTGACTCGAGGACTCATGGTGCAAAGCACTTCTCTTACCCTTTGAATCCCCGACCTCCGATGGGATTAAGGTTCTCAACTCCTACCTCATGTGACCACCCCTGCGACCATGCGTCTACACCAAAAGGGCTATCGAAGTTCGCGGTTTGGAAAACCAGCGAACATGCTCTCCTACCTCTTGACTCTTGAAGTTTCGAAATCTGAAAGGACCCCACGTTCTTTTAATGCCTCCCTTAGTGGATCACCATATGACCCGGTCCCGTGACCTAGGGTCAAACCTTGAGCACGTAGGGGTTTCGCACTTCGGGGTTTCGCAACTTGCAAGACCAAAAGGTCCTACACCTTCAGTTACCTGAACGTCGAAACTCCAAAATTATTTCGCACTGGATCGACGGTCTCCACTGCCCCTTGACCAATGGTCAGGATCCTCCGTCTTATTCTTCCTGAGGGACGATCTAGATGATTTCTTGGTTTTTCTTTTTGCGAATTCTCTGCTCTTCTCCTCGAGAGTTCCCCGATGTTCACTTCCCTGGTTGATCAGATCTTGTTGCCACCTATCCTCTCCACGATGGACGGTCTTGATTCTTTCGGTGATTCTCCCAAACACCGACTACTCACCATGTGTCCCAACTCTCGATCTCTTCCCTACTTGATGAGTGTCTTCCATGAAATTTGACGGTTGGTGGGATTTCACAACACATGAGTCCAAAGGAACGTCACCCTTGTTCCACCAGACGCTAAGTGTTGAAATGCTCCTTTGGGCACAAGGCGCTAAGGTTCGCGCTGCTTCCACAGATCTGACGACTATCAGAAGATCGACACTTCCTCTTAAAGTATTTCCATCGTCCGTTCAACTCCTCGCTGTTCTTCTAGATTCGATGGCTATCGGCTCTCTGTGTTTAGATCTGATGGTTACTGTGGTCTCCCCCCTGAGCTTCTGTGACTTTTCTTCCCAGACTTAGGAAATCTTATAAGTGTCAAGGACTAAATATTCAGTCCTTCTTCATCTGGATCTTTGTGAATGAAAACACACTCCCTCCTGAGCTTCTTCTTCTTAAAGATTCGAACTCCTACACACACCTTACATTTGAGGATTTTGAATAACTCAGATTCGAAGGGATTTTCTTGAAAAGAAAATACCTCACACCCTCCCAACATTCTTCTTTGTTGTTTCTCTGAACTTAGTCGGCTCTAAGTTCTGTGCACTCCTTGCACCTGGAATATCAAGTCTCCTTGTTCTTCTCTGAACCTCCCTCTCTGAATCATTCCGAGATCTAGTTAACGCACACCTTGCGTTAGGGAATGCAGACCTTGCATACATGGTTTAGTAGAAAAACAATTGAAACTTATCCAGTTTCGTTATAAAATCATACAGTCATTCTCTCCACTCTCAATAGGAAATGAAAATGAAAATATGAACATCACACAGAATACAACACACTTTTCTTTAAACAGTAAATGAACATAGATATATGACAATATCCTGTCTGTTCTATTCATTACTGAAAAACGAAAATTACATGGTGTTCCTGCTAGTCTGTTCTATTCTACTCTATCCATCCTGATCTACTCTTACATTGAAAATGAAAACTTTTTAAGGACCGACTCCCTGAGCTCTCTCGTCCTGTTCCTGAAATCTATCAATTCAGACTTAAAACTATTACCTACTCAGTCCTATTACGATAACTGCTAATTACTATCAGACATAGTCAACACTCCATGTCTACGATTTCTTACAGTCCTTAGAGACTTTAGAAACAAGTTACAATTTTAAAATTTGCTCAACAAAATATCTCAACAACCCAAATAAATTCTGAGTTAATGCTCGATTTGAATTTCTGGCTTTGCTAAAATGTCATTCTTCTCTCCTCCATGTGTGCGCTGATGACTGTGAAGGCGATGCTCTTGCATCACCTAGGAAAACAAGCCAACTCTCTACCAAAGAATGATAACATTTCTAGGATGGCTAGTCTCGATAGGTAGAGGAGCAACCCAATTTTTGAAAAAGAAAAATAAATAAGAGAATCTAGAAGAAATGTTCACAAAATTGATTACAAATTAATCTTGCTAGTGATTGTATGATTGTTTGGTGGACTAAATTTATTTATTTTTTAACTAATGTGTAATTAATATATCTAAGAAATGGAAATGGTAAAGAAAATCTAAGAAAGAAAAAAGGGTTATTTATCTCTTTATTTTTTGTTCCTAGCAGGCCTAATTAACTACAAAAGATGAAAACAAAAGTGCAATGATAGAAGTGAACCTATATCTTCCCTTTTTGACCCAAATGTTGGAAAAAAAATCCATGTTTATAACCACTTTCACTAACTATGTTTGACTGATCCAACAATGCCATTGGAATACAAGGGAATTATAAAAACATTAGACAATATATAACATATAAAATTAGGCCTTCTTCAAATATTTTTAATTCATTAAATCCACCTTCAAAAGTACAACAAGTTTCCAAATTTCAAATGTATATGATGAAATGAAACAAGAAAATATGCAAACAAACAATCTACACTAAATGCAAGTTTTTAAAAATAAATGATTCTATAGTACTCTTAATAGATTACCATTCCGTGTATCAATAAATCACAATGAAAAGAAAACAACTAATCAATACTAGAGTACCTAAAGAGCCAATCAAATATGTCATCTAGCCATTAATTAAACAGTGCCTTGGAGTCTTTAAAAGATCAAACACATTTAAATAATTATAGGAGAAAACATGCTAAAGATATGTTAAAGAAAGGTACTAACATCTATTGAGGTAAAAGGAAACAATGAAACTTGGCAATTTAGGAACTTTAAAAGAAAAAATCTTAGCATTACTAGATTAGGTTGCATTTCCTTCAATAAAAATAAGGAGTCCATTGAGAAACAATTTGAAGTAAAAAGGATTTGAAGAAAAAAGGATTTGAAGCTACAATTTAACAACCAAAGGAATGATAGTTTCATGCACAAAATTTGGGGAAGAACTAACGTTGCATTTGAATAAAGATAAAAACTAATTTGGTCGGGCTAGGCATTGAAAAGCCTTCTCTGCTGGACATGGATTTGTGTTCCAGTAAGGTTTTGACAACTGCCAATGTTAATTTTAGCTAGGGAGAAACCCATTTAGAACAAAGAGGACTCGGTGATGAGCTAGTGTGTTTAAGGGCTACAAGAGGATCCTCTATTGAATATAATCTTTTAGAACTTGAATTTTGGAAACTTTTATAAGTTTTTGATGTTTAGTTTTTAAATATTTCAAATTCCAGACATCAAATCTTTCTCAACATTGTTCAAATGGAAGGAGATTAATCTTACTTGTACAAAACTTACCTGGAACAGGCACGAAAATAGTGTTATCTCCTAGTGTTTCTTGCTTCTCGCGTGTTGTATCCTATCCAGAAATGTCACTCTCAAGGAAATCTCGTCAATAAACTGTCTAGTAGGTAGATTCATTGGTTTCACCATGACAAGAAGAGATGGTAGGTTATTTATGTCGGGAGTGAAAATCACAATGGCATCGAAATGAAAATGACAGGTGAGATTCCGTGGTTTATGTATGGAGGGAACATATAGTAGGTTAGTTATGGTAGGAACCAAACACAAAACGATAGGTGAAATAAAAATGACAAGTGAATGAATTGTAGGTAAAGAAATGCAACCTATATATTAAAAACAAACTTTCGACCGAACTAGTTTTCAACTGAACTATGTTTTGGGCCCAAACACCTTTTTGGCTGAAAAAATGATTGTTAGACCAAAAAAATCTGGCAGACACATCGGGTGGAACGATTCCCCACGACGTCGTTAACTTTAACGCTTGACTGAAAACTAGACGGTTCCTGATGATGCCGTTAATTTTAACGTTATGTCGAAAATATCCTTCGGCTAAACACTTGTTCGTTCGAACACTTGTTCAGCATAAATAGTTATGAATTCATTCGAAATATTTCCATTAGCAATTTTCGCGACCCGATTCTCACAAAAGTGTTATCCACATTCATGATTTTACCCACAATTTAACATAAACGTTTATAAATACCCAAGTAATATTTATGAGCCTTTGCATTTTAATTTCAATAAGGAAATTGCACATTTATTTCCGATTATTTTCTTATTATTTAATTTTAAAATACTTTACCTCTCTTCAATATTTGTCTTATCCTCCTAAGGCCAAATAGGGGTTTGAAATTCTCTCTAACTCTGATGCCTAACAGAGTTTTCAGGATAGCAAAGTGGCCAAGGCCAGCTTATCAGTCTTCAGGTTTCTATCAACAATTGCATTCCCCTACTATCAAGTTGTTCTATGAAGAATTTAGTGTCGAAGTGTTTACTAATAACTTAGGGATTTGTTCACATAGATTTCTATAAGTGACAAGCCAACACTCCATTCATACTTTGAGTGACAAACAAGTACTAACAACTTCCCTTTCAAAACAAAGATAGGTAGAAAGACAACAACATGATATGTTTCCCATGTCTTATTTCATATTTCATAGCTAGCCAAACAATTAGAGTGCCAATCCCACTACTTGAATATGATAACAGATTCTTCAAATAACTAGCACATGAATTCCATAATATTAAATAAACTCTCCATGGAAATACAAGACACATAAAACACTTATCTGAAATTTAGAAATCGTTGGCAACTGTTGAAGGGTGTACCACTTTCCACCCAACCATAGGCACAAATGCATTCATATCTTTACAACTAACCACCCCTTAGCTAGAGTATGTTTCCATGAGGGGAATTTATTATTTTTCTAAGAAAAGAAAAAGGGACGAAGGTTAATCTCCTTCTCTCACAGGAACTTAGCAAGCCAATCATCAATCCACCAAGCAAGGGAGGCTATTGTGATTTTTCACTCAATCACTACAACTTCCTACATCCTCATGTATCAACTTGGTTGGAAGACACTTCCAACCATTCCCAAACCCAGAAAAACTTATTTTTTACACTTCTTCTATGTTCTTATCAGAACCATAGGAAGCTCACACGTTCCTCTTTCTCAGAGTTGGTATCTAGACCCATTCGTGTGCAAATACTGTCCTCCTCCCTTCTGTCCTCTTCTTCCCACAATTTTTCCTCTTTTCTTTCCTTCCTAAAAAATATTTTGTTGGTCAAATCAAGAAACTTCCAGATGGGTACTATGCCCATCCTCTCATTGATTCTTGAGGAAGAATCCCCAACTACTGGCTTGTATGGTAAATAAATTCTTAAGGTCAGAGGGAAACTCCGGGCATGATAATTTCTAATCTAGTAGAGTACTGTCTAGCAATGGACATCTCAACTGATAATGATTCCCCTTCACTATTCCCTCTCATGGAAACATAATCTGTATAGGCAACACCTTCAACAATTATTCAAGAATTTCTATTTTATTTACTAACATAAATATTCACATTACCTTATTTAGAAAAGGTTCAACATTTCCCAAAATTTACAGATAACATATCTATCCATAGTCTTCTAGCAGTAATATAATTATATTTACAAGTTGGGGGAAACATGGGTATTACAATCCCCGGATGGGGTGCCATGTGAGAAAACGGGGCATATGGAGGAGCAACCCGGCCACGTGGAGGCGTCATTAGGAGGGCCATTAATGGAGGCCCTTCCTCCCGGCTGTGGGCAGTTAATACAAGCCCCACCTCTGTAAAAACTGAATGCTGATGGACCTCTTCGCATGTGAGCAAGGAACGGAACGCCAAAGCATTAAGCTCTCAGTGTTAATGGCTTTCTACATGTTGGGTTATGTTTCATACAGCTGCAAGGGTTATGGTTATGTTCATAGTTTCTTCTCGCTGCAGTCGACTCGACATAGAAGAACAGGGGGCTCCTCCTTTGCGCTCACCATGCCATAAATCAGGGGACGATCACGGCGAGGTGCCGGCTGGTACGCAGCCGAATCCCGTAGGAAGCGCCACCAAAAGTTTGCCCAAGCAATTCGCATAGCTCGGAGAAAATGCAGAGTCACCGCAGCCCTTGCACTCTCGCCGCCTAGAACTATCGTGGAGGAGGACCTTTCTATTATGCTTCCTGCTAACTTCTCGGAAAGTCGGATGTTTGTAGTCCCCGACGACTGGGATCCTCCAACGCATTTTGGGCACTCACCAATTGCTCATACTTCGGGCATCCCTCCACAGTCTTCCATCACTCCGAATGCGAATTACCCAGCTTGCATAGTTATGGAGGAGACACCGGATTAAACCACAGGGGAGCAGGACCAAGGGACGACACCGAACAACAAGACAAGAGAACGAGGGCTGAGCCGAGAGGGACCGGAGTCGGAAAGAATCCCGCCACCTTCGCCACAACTACTGCATCTAGAGCATCTTAAGCTAATCTTTGAAGTGCGCAACCTTGTGGACGACTAGGCTTTTCGCGCCATGCGACTCAGCCAATGACTGGATATGCTTTACGCGGCTTACTCAAAGGCCACTCCTTGACGCCAGTGTCCCACCTGCGCGTAGCCCTTCATCTTCCCTGGCAATGGAAATCTCGACTAATTAGGTTCTAAGTTTTCATAGTTTTAATGCTATTTCCAGTTACTAAGCTCTCCTGTTTCTAGTTTACTCTGCTATAGTTTAGTTTCCTTTGAGGTTTCATACACAGAACAAATCCCTGGTTTCCTTCAGGCAGGGTGGCGATACTCTACGCCTAATTTTGGTCATGATAGTGGACAGGCCAACTGTCCTGGTTTCCTCTGTTGGCAGGACAGCTGGCCTAGGCATGCCAGATGTATGTATTTTGTGACAGTATAATATAAAGGTTCTACTTTTATTTAAAAAAAAAAAAAAAACATGGGTATTACAATCCCCTTCCCTTAAAGGAACACCATCCTCGATGTTCTTTGCATCTCAACAACACCAGTCATGCCCCGATCTTTTAGTTTCTTTAGCAATGTTTTCCTTTTCTTGGTTTGGTCCTTTCCCAGACTCTTGGCCCTTGTCACATGCCTACAATAATTTCAAACAACAAGAATACTAATCACCGTTTCATGCAAAATTATTTTATTTATGTTCAAAACTCAAGAGGAAATATTCATATCAACACAATACTTATCTGTGCAATTTCATGGATCTACATCCAGTTGGTTGTCTTACTAACTTGGCCCATTGTTTCCTTGACATACCCAATTTTGCATGATCCCAACCAACAATTTACAAGAATTATCGAAGTCTCCTCTTCCTTGTGGTCACTCACCCTCCAGGCCCACGCTCAGGCATCCCCTCCTTTGCTATACTGTCCCTCGGATGATCCATCTTTCGTCGCCAAGGATTTCTCACACAAGAAGAGTTTTCGAGACTTCATCGAGTCTTACAACCAAGGCATCCCTCTGATTTTCTCTGTCGAGGCATACCTCCAGCCTATGTTACCACAACACAACATCTTCTATGGAGATCATGGATTATCATAGGGTTCTCATGTCACAACACTAACCTTTTTCCATGCTTTCCATCTTGACAACCATTATCTATCCCTCCATGATAGATATTTCATCTCATTTGTATCACATGAATACAATAACCATGTGATACCATCATCAATTTATCAAAATTTTCAAATGTGTTACCCACAGACTTCTAATTCCACATTTTCATTTTCAGATCTGTTCCACACAGAACCAAATTCACAAGTATGATATATTTCTTCTCATAACAATTTGGATCAACAAGCATTGGTCTTCCTTATGGTCTTACAACACTGCCCTATCCAAGACACGTGTTTCCTGCAATTTTAATACTCACACAACCAAACAATTCTTAGTTCTCATGCACATTAGACTTTCATTGCACACTTATAGTGGCTCACAAACAATTTCATAATTGCGCATACTAACAATAAAATTATATTTATCCATTTAATGACATAAATAAAAGAAATTACCATTTCCCTACACATGCATCATTCTAGCATACCAATCTTTTCAAAACGTAATCAACTATCAAGTGAATTTAATCCAATGTGCCACTATTCATGGCCACATTCACATACAATGCACCCTTGCATTGATTTAAGATTATTATTTTTCATGGTAGGCACTCTTTCCGTGGTTTGTTGGAACTTAGCCAACCTCTCACCATAGGGGTCCTCTATCCACATGCATTATTATAGAGGGAATGTTCCTCCCTCCTTGAGATGACCATAACCTCAAATAAACACACCATGATATGAAATTAAAATTTCATAGGAATGCCTTCCAACATTCTTTCTTCATTAATAACTAGGGTGACAACATCTATGGCACCCAATTCCTCTCTTTACCATTTTAAAACTCCAGTAGAGTATTGGAAGGTCCTCTTTCCATAATGGGCAGTCCATTTCCTTCCCTCTCATGCAAACATACATGTCCTCAATGCATTCAATTCAATGTGTTTCTTATGAGG
This sequence comes from Picea mariana, assembly GCA_032191745.1. NCBI lineage: Eukaryota > Viridiplantae > Streptophyta > Pinopsida > Pinales > Pinaceae > Picea > Picea mariana. The sequence continues at coordinate 2,521 of JASDQU011314797.1, read as the reverse complement.
ACTTGTGTTCCCAGTTTACTCCTGATTGGTCAATGTATCCAAGACACTATTGGTTCATGAATTTTCTTGCAAGTATTTTAATCATCCTCAACTAGAAAATATTTCCTCTCTCTATTATTTATATTCTTCTTTCTTGAATCTTAATGAGCTTGGGTATCAATGGAATACAACAACTACTCAGAATTATTTGCATATCATCAAGATAATAAAATACTTCATAAGGGATTCTTACCTAATCCATTTTAATTCTCATGTCACATGAGCATGAAGTATTTTATACCTGTTCTGGAAACTAACACCCTCTTTGATATTACCTCATCAATGGTGCTTCATGGGAACTCTCAAAGTCCTTTAAACAATATTTCAATAACAACTCTCTTTCATTTATCCTCTTCCCAAGGTTGTCAACCATTGGTAGTTGTCCTTCCTCAACAACTCCAATATTTTCCTAGACTTAACAAGCATCATCACAATCACAAACATATTAGCTATCATGTTAAATAAAATGCATGTACATAACATCTAAATCAACAAACATTATCAGATAGGTCCTATCATATCTACATGTACTTCATCACATTACTCATCAATGTGCTCACTAGTGAAACCATACAAATAATTCAGTTGTTGGGTATCCTACAACCATCAACATATTAGTTTCTCATCTCAGAGAAACATAATAAACAATAAGGAAAGGAGTTAAGGGACTTATTCCCTCTTTTCCAACTCCTCCTACACAATCTGAAACTTTTCAATTCAATTGATTTATTTCCAAGGCCTCACTGCCTTTACTTAAGATGGCTCAATCAAGCCTATTTTCTTTTGTATCTAGGGGAGTTGGTAATGATGACGATATCTGACTCGCGTGACACAGAGTCGAATCCTATCATCTGCCTTATAACCCCTAGGGAGAACCACACCGCACACAAGCATGGCCTCTGGATAAGACGAGGTTTGAACTTGTGACCTGATTAGCAGCACAAACGCCTTAACAACACGTCTGTTGGCCACTAGAACACACCCCCGCGGGCTACTCAACTAAGCCTATTTATTTAAACATACTTATTTGTTTATTTTCTTTTTCTTTCACAAATGTTCCTTTTTGAGTTTTATAACTATGTTAAGAAAATCATAATTTTCGGAGTGAGGAAAGTGTTTCTCCTTTCCTCCTCCTTTGCTTAAGCAATTTGTTCCTCTTGGGATTTTCCTGCTCTATTCCTTGAGCAGTTTCATCCAAGTTTCATCTTGATTTCCTTGGACAATTAAACATGATACACCAGTAATATTTTTCCCACAAATTAAGAACTAGTGAGTTCTGCACATTCACTAAAGATAAATTAGGTTGGTCAACATTCATTTGCATATATTTTACTCATGCATGATATTTTAAAATGTAATTCAAGATTCTTGTACAAATAGAATTTGTAGTCTATTTTCTAATTCTCCAACAGTCATTAAGATTATGAATCTGTTCTCCTGACAGAGTCCTCACACATTTCCTCCACATGGAATTGTTTCATCATGCAACTTCCTTATTGCACATCCATCACTATCTGAGATGACCTCAACCTCAGGCCAGCCTCATCTTTGACATTTCAGATTCTTACCCAGTATTACATAAGGAATTATCAACATGCATCTCTATTATGCATTCAAATTGTGCATTCACACGTGCACTTTTATTCCATCAATTTTCATTCACACTGTGCTTTAATCACATGCTTTATCATGTGGTGTGTGTGTCCACTATAGACACACTTTATAGTTTCAGTTTCGTATCTATTGAAAATTAACTAGTTCATGATTTTTCACAATCATTTACATGCAGTATTTAAAACCATAATCATGTTTCCTTTTGTCATGACAACAGAGCATCCCTGCTCATTTACTCTTTCATCAATTTATACTAGCTTTTCCTGAGGAAATGGAACACATCCTCCTCAAGATATTATTCAAAACAAAACAATCATGACTCTTCAAAATAGAGTTAGCCATGCATCCATGATATTTATTCAACCATGGTAAGTGCAATTCTTGCCTTACATTTCACTCATTCAGGAAGTCATATCATGCCTTTAGTATAGATGTACTCATACATCATACATGTGCATCACTTGCACATTTTTATATCATTCATTCATATCTATTTGGTCTTAATACCAATCTTCATACTAAGTAACCTTATAACACATTCAATCCATGCACTCAAGCATATACAAACATAGATAAATATTAAGCATGCATGTTCACTACTTGCACCTTTTTCCATGTCATTCACACACATGGACATTTCAAAGTTTCATATTCTCCATCTCAGAGATATTACAACCATTTTTATGACAAGTCTCATAGGAATACTCAACACTATGTTTCCCTCTCTATTGATATCTTACAATCATTCACATGGAAAGTCTCGTAGGCTTATTCATAATTATGTTTCCCTTTCTACATGACAACAACCAACAAGAAAACACTCTTTCCTCAACCACTATAAAAGTATTCCACAACCCATAAATACAAT